>KL287554.1:6781-16817 GCA_000699545.1 Podiceps cristatus | reverse complement strand
GCCCCGCCGCTTCGGGCTCGGCCGAGGTCGCCACCGTCCCACCTCCCGCTGCCGTGATGAGCAACTGGACACACACCGCACCGCTGTCCCCCGCACCCGGCTCGCCATTACCACTATAAAGGGGAATAAATACCCACGCGGAATGAAACACAATCGGGGACATGTAGACGCGTGCACGCCGAAAGAGTTTCTGAAATTGAGGAGGTCTGAACATGTTGCTGGGTCCTCATGGTGTATGTTTGCATAGCTCTACACAGGGATCAAGGGGTACCTCAGCTAAAGCTGTATATTTTTTTTTTTTTTTACATCATCTGTATGAGTTACAGAGCTATTATTATTTAAAATCAGAATTAATCATAAAACAAATAGGTGGCATATAGTTATTATCACAGTGATGTGTGAACAGTAATGGGTTTTTTTTAATTATGCCATGGTTTTCTTAGTTTAGTTATATAAAAAACCAAACCAAAACAAAACACATTTTCACTAAATTGCTTTCTTGCATTTTTAGATTTTTTTTTCATTGATTGTTTTCATTTATATATTGGGATAATTTAAGAGTGAAAACAGTGCTTGAAATGAAAAGTCAGTGTTGTATATTTGTCAACAACAACAGGAAATTCTTTCTGCTTTATATACTTTCTTTTTCCTGATGAATTTGTTATATTTAACCCAGGTTAACAAGTGGTTTTTTGGATGTCAGAAACTAATATTTTCTCAAGTATACTTTTTGTAAAGGGAAAAAAACCCCCTTACATTAACATATGTAAACATTTGTCACCATGCCAGGTTAAGTTGAAAGAGTACTGAAGGCATCAGCTGAAGTTCATGGCCCAAATGCTTTGATCACTGAAAAACCATAACCCAAACCAATTTCATCCCACAACACACTGCTCCCAAGAATGGATCCAAAAATCATTATCAATTCCGCCCAGGACAGTGAAAGAAGCATAAAAAAACTGAAGGCAGGCATATATTGTTGAGTATTAAACACGTGAAAATATGGTTTTACTGAACTATATAGGAATACACTTCTTATGCATACTCAGTTTATAAGCAAGGACCTAGTTTTTATAATCAGGCAACAGGCTATTAAAACAGACACCTAAGGCTCTGTTTGCCAGGTGGTTTGCGCTGACCCTTTCTTTTTCTTAAAGATATTACCAGGGGGAGGAGGAGGAAAGAACTATCTCGTTAAGTGTTTATCTTTTAAGAGTCTGAAAATTGAACAGGGAACCACCAGAGCTTAATAGCAGTGCATTATCTATACACATATGTATTATTAATATATTTTTTCCTTAAAGCTCTTCCAGGATAGAGGAAAAAGAAAAAAGCTAATAAAAATAATGACATTTATTTTGCATCTGTTTCTATTTGAAGTTCCTACTCATAGTAAAGAATGGCAGAAATGGCAACAAAATATCCACAGTGAATAGCAGTTAAGGTTTGAGGTTGGTATTGAATCAGAATTCATATTCACATTTTATAATGTCAGAATCTTATCTGCAGTTCTCATAGTGGCTACTGATGACAAAGTAGCACCCAGAAACTCAGAGTGATATTGGGAACACATTTTATTAGGATCTGTACAAACATATAATAAAAGACAGTCCTTGCCCCAAGCTATTTGTAGTATAAATAGGCAAGTCGGAATATGTGGGAAATGAAGTAAGATAAAATAAAAGGTAAAAGAAATAAAATAATTCCCAAAGGCTATACCACGCAACTATTATGAAGCAGAAAACTGTGCCTGAATTCTGATCCACTGTATACCTAGGCTTCTTGTGGCACAGGTTTCATTAGATTATTACCCTGTAAAAAGTTCTCTTTCAGAGCCCAGCTGCATTTGACTGAGACCCAAAACACAAAAGTTAAAGATTTACCTGGTCTATGCCTTCAGAGCTTGTGAAGCCTCACACAGGACAAAAGCTGTTTATTGCAGTCCAAGGAAGAGAAAGGCTAGGTGGCAAGCATCAAAATCTGAATTATAAATAATAAGCAGCAAAGATTACTTACTCAGGGTTATGCCACATCTGAATGTAGTGATGACATGTATCACCTCCCCTGACAAAGGAGGTGTTTTCCTGTGTTTTTACCACTCATACTGGTATGTCACGTGCAGAAGAAGTAACATTTCAGGGATAAAGGACTGATATCAAACATAGGCACCCATATTTTTTAGGTGACCTAACCAGATATATCATTATGATCTGAATTTTAACCTAGTTTATACATAAGACCATACTTATGTATAAGAATACCTCATCCTTCTAGGCCAATTTTCTTACCAGTTCATTTTCTTTTCCTTTCCCTTAACTGACTGGGGGTAGAGGGTGTTCTGATTCTCTGTGATTTTCTTGTTCTATTTTAATCTTTACGTTTTTATTGAATCTTGGAAACCTTTTGTTTTTCTCTCCCCCCTGCTCCCCCTTTGGTTCCCCTTAAATGTTTTTTAAGCATCAGAGCTGACTTTTACCCAGCTTTTCCTCTTGCATAGTACTGCAGCTCATTCTATTTTGCTTTGGCAGGGTGGGTCAAATCTAGCTCACTCTGTTCACACAGTTTATTCCAATTACCTTTGCTTTTCATTTCCACACTGTTGCCTGCTGTTACAAGGACCTCTTCATACTCTGTTGTTAAAATGCTTTGAGAAGGTCTATCAACAATATCACCATTGTGGCTGCAAGACTTTTTTAGAAGAACACCTACTGGTAAGTTAGACTTCTATTTTTTTCTATGTACTCAAGTGAACTCTTCTTGCTAAATACAGGCATTACAGTCAGATGAGTTGCAACTTCTCATCCTGAAATGACCACTTGCTCTATTGATTTTTTCATCAGCCAAATCAGTAAATGTTTCAGCTGCATATATTCTTTCTTACAGGGCATGTTATAATTTTGAGATGTCTTTTTTTTTTTTTTTTTTTTTTTTTTTTTTTTTTCACTGTATTTGATTTTCTGTACTACCTACTCCAGCCTGAAGCAGATTCATCAATGACATGGTGCCTACAAGGGTTGTTAATCAACTCTTTGATTTAAACTCCAAGACTCTGTTCTCCACGGACACACACTTAATCTTTCTTTATCTTTTGCAGTCCTCTTTGTCTGGAGAGTTTCTCTCCTTTGAATTCTACTATGTCATTTATGTCTTATTTTGATGATTATCCCTTTGATTACATCTTCTGGGGATCCTCTTCCCATTCACTTTGTCTCAGGATGTTGACTGAAACGTTTTGTCCCCGTTAGAATTTTCAGTACCAACAAGTCTATATTACACTTCCTTAGCTCTCATCATCTAGTCACCCTGTCGTTCACCTCACAATCTCATCGTTATTTTTTTGCTTTCTGCTTTTTTTTTTCTTCCCAGATCTCATTATTTCATTCTTAGTAATGTTTTAAAATTCCATTTCTTACATCAGTTTCACACTGTAAAAATCCTGGAATGTGCATTGGTCTTTCTCACAGGCTCTGACCATTTTCTGTTCTGACTCTGCACTAATCCTCCAGGCCATCCAACAGAGATGAAACTATTTCTAACCTGTTGCTCAGCTATGTAAGTCTCTAATCCAGTTCTGGAGTCTTTTCACTCGCTCCTACTTTTTAGCATAAAATTCATTCTTATTGAGCTCTATATACTCTATCTTTCTAATTTACATAACTAAGCACATGTAACAGATATGACAGAAATCTGTACAATCCAGTAGAAACAATGTTCTGCTGGGAAGTCCTTAGCAGGGAGTGCAGGCAATACACATCAGAGCATTCCTGAGGACGTTGTTATCTGTGTAGGATAGGCCTGAGCCCATGGTCATAGACACAACATCTGAGCATTGTTAGACTCTGCACAGATTTCAAATCAAATTTTAACAGAGTACTTGCTGGTTTTTAAGACATATCTTTATCTGGTATTGTATTTAATACCTGCTCCATATTCTCAGAATAGAGGTATCAATTGGATTTAACTGTTCTTTGTTGAAGAATATAGCCCTGAGATCATTTTAGCTAATTTTAATGTTCTGAAGAATATTATTCTGGAGTATGATACTGTTTATCTGAAATGTTGCTGTCTTCTTAAAGCAGTTTTCAGCCTCCTTCATTTCATATAGATTTGAGGGACACAGATAGATTTGTAGGTAGATGCATATACATATTTTAAGTCACTGTTTGTAGGTAACCTTATTATCCTGGATATGCAGCAGGTAAAAAAAAGAGGCACTTGTCAGTTGAAAGAATACACATGATGGATTCGTAGCTAATACTGAAGACAAAGTATATGCACACAAAAAATAAGTCACAGAACAGATAGATCGATCTAAAAGAAACACCCTCTTGTCTATCAAAGAGGGGAAAAAATCCTAGAACAATAAACCCCACATATTCTACTGGGATGTGGGAAATGTTCTTTTTCAGTAATAGATTTGGTATGCTATCAGTAGCAGAATCTATAATAATTTACAGTGAGAAAGACAGGTTTTGAACGATCTTTGTATATGCATATACTGAGGTGCTGAGTTTTCTGAGAGTGGATGTTTTGTTTGTTTGATTGGTGTTTGTAGGTGTTTTTTTTAAACTCTGTACAGTAGCTACCAGTGCTGGCCAGAATACATTCAGGTTCAAAACAAAGCATATGGAACATAAGAATCTTAGAAAAGACCAAACTACACAGGAATTTCAAATAAATAAATAAATAAATAAATAAATAACCAAACATTAAGAATGAATGACTTGTAACTAGATTATAATCAGTGAAAATCACAAAAGGGGATTATACAAAAACCAAATACACACAATATAGTTGAGACAGCTCCTTGATTTTTAATTTATTTTTAATGTTACACTGTTTATTCCAATAAAACACCCAGATTATGTTAGGGGTTTTTTGTTTGTTTTTAATAATAGTACAGCCGTTAAGACTGGAATAAACAATAGTTATCCTGTAACATTTCTCATTTTGAAGGATTCTGAAATATATTACAAACATAATCCAATATAATGTAAAGTGAAAACCTCAGTCATCATGAAGACAGACACAGTTTGAAAAACAAAAAAGATACGGTATCCAAATGAAATTTCAGCGGCAGTTATTAAGGAGAAAGAAAATAACAAAACTGGTTAGAATTTGTCCAAACCATTCAAGTTAACAGTGCTGCTTCTTTCAAGATGGTCAGTATGTTTTAGTCATGAGCAATGTAACTGATTGTTCCAAAGGGAGTAAAAAGATGGTTTGTTTCTGGTTGTCAGCATATTTTTACTATGACAACATTTTTCTTACCCGTTATAATCAACTCAAGCAGCAATAGTCTCTCTCTGCTTCACAGCTCCAATAGCATGGTGCTCCTGTCTCCTTTCCCATCCTGTTGCCATGGCTGTCAATGATTCAGTAGAACTCCAGAACCAGAACTGTCACAGAAACACAAATACAAAATTATATTGTCAAACTGCCAAAGATTTCGTTGCGATGATATTTTCTTGTTAAAGCCAGTCTGGTTTTAAATGTCCTAATCAATGGAACATTTTCCACTTCCCATAGGTAAGTTACAGAAAAATGTTAGTAGCATTCCCCATATGTAGATTTTTTTTCTTTAGTACAGTCCTTCTGTACTGCCTCAAAGGAAGCTATACTGATTGTTGAATCTCCAACTGGTCTTTTATAACTAGCTAATTTTGTAGAGGTGCTGTGGGTTAATCTACAGCTAAGCATCACGCAGTTACTCACTCACTCTCCCCCACAACCCTGCAGGTTGGAGGAGAGAATAGGAAGAGTAAAAGCAAGAAAACTCATGGGTTGAGATAAAGATAGTTTAATAAGCAAAGGAAAGAGGAAAAAGACAGAACTCCACCCCAAACTAAAGCAAGTTATGCAAAGGCAGTCACCACCTCCTAGCTAGTCTCCGAGCAATGGCTACCTTCCCCCCAAAAAAAACCCTCCATCTGCTTCTTTTTATTGCTGAGCATGATATTATTATATACCACAGGATATCCCTTTCATGACCTCGAATCAGCTGGCCTGGTTGGGATCCTTCCCAACTTCTTGCGCACCCCCAATGTAATCACTGGGGAGGCAGAGTTAGAGAAAGGCTATGCAAACATTGTTCAGCAATAGCTAAAATGTTATCAACACTGTTTCAGGCACAAATGCAAAACACAGCACCGCAATGGCTACTGCAAAGAAAATTCACTCCATCCCAGGCAGACCCAGTACAAGAAGTCACCCAAACAAGTACCCCTCATCCTACCTTAAACTAAAGTTAGAAATTTTATAGCATGAGGATGCTAGGATAATAAGTAAGTGCAGTCTTAGTAAGATTTCAGGTGCACTTGTCAAAAACTTCAGCAAATGTTGGAAAAACATGGAACTTGCCATATATCTGTTTATTCTAGGTGTTTATTGCCTTAAGGGACTCCCAGGACAAGCTGGGACCTGCACAGTGCAGGACAGAGTGTAATCTCTATGCAACAGGGTGACAAAAAATTATTCAGCTCTATCTCATTGGAGAATTCTCTAGCAGCTTTAGGGCTGTTTTAAACCACCAGAGTAACACAAAGTAGATTTAATGCAGCTACTAATAATGACTGAAATCTCCAAAGGATTTTAACTTTTTTGCATTTTGGAAAAGAAAAATCTTTAGACTCCAAGAAGATATTTTAGCAGTACTTGTAAATGACTGTAGTCATACTAGGAGGACATTCAGAAGCTTTAGCTGTGACACCACAAGTAAATGTAACAGGTATTAAAATCAATAGTTCAATGTGTAGGGCACGATTTCAATTTTATAAGCTCGTACACTACAAGTATCTTTAAATCAGTTCAGCAGTTGACAGGAAACAGTGTTCGAGTTTTAGTATCAATTCAGTGTTTATACAGGTTGCATTTACAGGGTAGCATAACCGTTGAATTCTGTACAAACTGAAGTTTATGTACTGAAGCAAATGCCTGGGACAACTCCAGGGTATAAGTCTTAAGGATAGCTAGGTTCTATGAATAGATAAAGAAGGAGCTGTGAGTCTGGCTGAGGTTAGGGTATCTTGGGAAGCATACTGTGGCTTTATTTGCTTATAGTCAGGAGTCAAAAGTAGTATCAAGATGAGACTCAATGTTTGGCATCAAACAATAGATCCATACAGAGTTATGCCCATTGTGATATTCATCATTGCAGAGCCCAACTTTCATATTCCTGAAACTAAACATAGAGTCTAAACTGAATACATGATTTTCCTGTATTGAATGGAAGATGCTAAGGCAGTACTCACACAATTAAGTCACTAAGTTAGGCTTCTTACATATTGTCAACTGCAAGAGACAGGCTTCTCTGAAACACAGTAAAGAAAATAAGAAGAAAACTTTGGGACTCCTAATCATTCTGTGAAGGAGTTGGCTCTCTGCATTGAGTGTGCCTGGTTTACACTGATTAAGCTAAATTCCACAGTTAAGTGATGTAATCACTCTCACTTGATCGGTTCAGACCAGGATTCACAACAGGACTAGACTAAATTAGCTAACGGGATGTCTATAAAAGGCTGTAGCTTAAAGACTGCTGCTCTTGAGATATGATCCCCAGAACTTTGAGCTCATGTCTGTCAGAGAAGGATTCTGTGTTGACACCCTAAGCTGAAGTTAAGTGCCTAAATGTTTATTCTTGAAAACTGGGCAACAGTTATTTGAGGCAACAGCCTAGCTATTAAAGCACTCACTCGCAACACGGGAGAGTTCAGTTTAGAGTAATTGTCCACATAAGACAAAATTACATGTCTCATCTGTCAGAGGAGTGCCCTCATCAACTGTCTGTTGGCTGTTCTGGGGTACTTTTCTTGGTGAAGCTATACCGTTTTGCAAAAAGAATTAAAAGGATTCATGGGCACATGTTTCTCCTACTTAAAAATATTCAGCAAGGAACAAATAGTAACTCTGCATGTCACTTAGTGCCCCCCACATCATCAGCATCATACCAGATCTAGCTTCATATAACTACTATGAATAGTGCCCTAAAGGCTGCGTGGATTCTCTTTTTGCACATCTTTCACTGTGGACAGCCTTTCACGTGAGTCTTCTGGAAATGATTCCACATGCATGCTTTGGCATTCCTTTGCCTATGGTGGTATCAGTGAGACCAAATTCAACTCCCAGGCTTTGTGATAAGTGGATTAACTCATTTCACTGTTGCCCTTTTCTGGGGTGCAAATGAATAGCTTTGCCCACTCCTGCCAGTCAAAGCTGAGACGCAGTCCATTCAGCCCATAGTGACAACCCTCAGACAACAGGCCTGCACCTGCTCTGATTCTTAACTTAAAGGATGGCACTGTTTCAGTGCATTTTTTTTTCATAGTTTTGCCGTAGAGAGCTGTAGCTTCAATGAAGTCATTGTTTCCATCATTAACCGCTTGAATTATTCATTAGTTGGCAGAAAACGTCCCTTTTTGCCTTCTGTTTATTCCATTGTTTGTACATTTCAAACTAAATAAGTCAATGAGTAACACAGTGAGCATTTTGAAGTAGACTTTGCTTACCCAAGAAAAAAATGTTTGGCACAAGAAGCAGTGACTAAGAGAGAAGAAATTTTGTCTTTTTCGTATTGTGCACACACCCTGAAGTATGTGTTTCAAAGTATCTGCTTTGACTACAAGTAAATGGAGCAACCAATAACACTGAGCTGATTATTTAATGCATCATTATAATCATAATTAATATGTATATTTTAAATAATAATGTTATAATTCCCTTCTAAAAATAGATACAGAAATCTTCTAACTTGAGAAGCTGAAGATACAGATTAGTATCAGGACTAGAATTGTCACAAAGATAAACAGTGTCCCTAACTTGCACTAGTAAACAGCAGGGAGGTAATAGAGGACATAATTCAGTTCAGCATCTGCTTCCGATAAGTTATGAATCATACACTATAGGAATCATTCAGTATCAAACCAAATATGTACGGGGTATTTCCTAAATCTGTCCTTAAATTATTCCAAGGTTTCCACATACTAGTCTGAAGTGACCTTTACCGCTTCATGTACTTTGGTTCCTTTTTGGTTTAGGCATTTCTTAGTAATAGATTTAAATGACAGGAACTCAAATAGCTCAGTAATGCATCTGAAATTATGGATACTAGGATAATTGGCAAGATCAAGCTGCCGTTAAAGTCTAAGATAAGATAAGATAAGATAATAAATCTTACTTTATACAGTAGTAAAATACACTGACAGTCTTTAATTATTTTCGATACGGAGCAGGTCTGAAACTTAACCAGATAGAGTAGCTTCCTAAATCATCCTAGAAGCTTGTTAGCAACAGTTTGTGTAGGTTTAAAAGATACAAAAGCTTCTTTTACGTGCCTCTCCACTACAGGAAAAACATGAAGAAGTGATAAAAATTAAAGTATGGTTTCTGTAAATAAAGACAATGAAAAACATGTAACATAGTAGTATAATGTATACAACATAGTAGTAAACAAATGGAAATGCAGAATGAATAATGATGAGAGAATAAAAATAAGTTGAACCAATATGGCCAAATTCTAGTTAGCATAGCTGTACACAAGGAGAGGACCCAAAGTGCATAAAGGCTACCTATAAATCTGTGAGACGTTAATCTGCTGTTCTGAGGCTAAAAGTACTGAGGCTAAAATATAGGAATCACAGAATAAGATTTTGATTCCTTTTTTTTTTCTGAAGTCGGTAGGATTTTTACAGTTAATTTCAGAGGGCCCAGGATTTCAATCAATGAGTTTGCAAGTATGTATGTGTATAAATAAATGTAAATATATTCACATAAGAGAACATGTAAGATGCTCTATGCAAGGTAATAAAAAGGATAATGTTAATACTAATATATTAGCAGTCCTTGGGCAATGAAAACTAAGATTAACTATGGGAATAAGTTGAGAGAATTGGGGTCCAAAACATTTTTGGAAAATTCATTTAAGTGGAGTTCTCATATTACTAATGCAAGTAGAAGTGCCAAACAGAGTTTTTAATAGAGTTTCTGCATAAATTATGCTTGTTTGATATTCATAAAAATCTCTTTCTCTCCATACATAAGC
>JMFS01129661.1:0-31182 GCA_000699545.1 Podiceps cristatus | reverse complement strand
AGCACCCGTCCCAGTACGGATCCTATGAAGGACACCACTCATCACCAGTCTCATCTGGACATGTTAAATAATGATTATAACAACAATTATAATTATTATTACTATAATAATTATATAATTATTATAATAACATTTTTCCCTATCTTACCCCAGACACGATGGTCTGAGCAAAGTCAAGACCATTTCCCTTCTATTCCTACAGACCCCCAACATGCACAGACCATAAGATGTATGGTCTGAATGTTTTTCACCAAAGTTTTATGAAAAGCTCCATTACAAGTGTTAGTTAACCACTCAACACAAGTAGTTTAGGAAAGGAAAAGAAAAATAATACAGCTTTTACTTACATAAATACAGTAGGACTTGACTTGGTAGGCTATCACATCTGGGAATTAAATCTATCTCCTGACTATCATTGTTGCACAAGCCCTGGATACTACCAAAATACATACCTCTAGCAGTAAAGCCACCAACACGATCGTCATCATTGAACTTTAGAGTCAGTAGCTGAGTCCATCTGTGGGTTTTCGAACCATCAATCTTGATTTTCCACAGCCTCATCCCCCTACCTAAATCCATTAAACTGTCACCTGTGTGTTTGTAGCATTTTTACTTGAGGGGTCCAAAGAAACTTTGCAGTTTTTTTTTTTTTTAGGATGAATCAAAATCTATGTTATTGCATCCTGAAAAACTCCATTTCACTTCATGTTTTGTCTCCTGTTATCTTGACCATGAAGGATAGCAGATTTAATAACTTTTAAGCAGCAGGATATCAGAAATACCAGCATTACAATATTTAAATTAGACATTTGATATGCAGTTCTTCACTTCCCATCAAATGTCTTCAAGCTTTTGTTGCCCACTTCAGCAGTTATTCTAGTCATGTTTTTAAGGTGTTTTCTTCGATATGCAAATAAATGAAAAAGTTCAGATAAGAAAATTCAATATATTTTGTTACTTCATGTCAATAAAACAGATAGATGAAGAGATGTATTTTTGTATTGAAGGCAGAAAATGTTAGAAGGCATATTTACAATTAAATGTAGTAATTGCAGGAAAATGTGTGTGTTAATGCACTATTAGAAGAGGAGACTACAGATGAAAGGGTAGAAATAAATTTAAAATATCTCTGCTAGTTATAATGTACCACAAAACACTGAAGCAATGCACGTTTTATAGGTACAGAAACACTAGACATACTTTAAATAAAGCAATCTGAGGTCTTTCTTGAGACTTTAAGTACTATAAAAACTGAGGTAATTTTATCTAACTTACAATGTCTATAAAGATAATTATATCTACTTACAATGATTAATTAGTAGTAGACTTGTACTTTGAGCAGCCTAAATTAGGCTAAAAATAAAAAAGTTCTGCTGACCTATAAAAAGTTACTTATTTGTCTAAGTTTAGCTATTCAGTTGAGCTATATTTAAGTTACAGAAACTACTTACAGATATTGGTTCCTGACAAGGTCACAAAATTGCTATTGAGATGGAGAAAAGACACACCGAAAAACAAGTGGGTAAACCGTAACAGTCATATCAGTGTGCATTTCACAGAATGAGATTCTGCTGGACACTGCTCTCTGGGAAGTTACTCTGCAGTGAGTTTAAACGGGTTTGTGAAATGAACAGTTTAAGAACAAAAGTCTCACCATCACAGCTAACATTTTCTGTTATAACTTGCTCAGGATGCAGGATTTAGCTAAGCTTGGAGCCTTTAGTATTCCAGACAAGAATGTACAATCTCTATAAAACCATCCATCCACATCCTGACCAGAATTGGGAATCTTGTTCTAATGTTTCTCCAATCCACCCTCTTAATAGTGTCAATACCATACACTTTTCTTTTTCATTTTTTAAGCAGGTGACAGGGAGAGCACAACTACACAGAAGGCTGGAGCACCCAGCGTCCTACAGATGTGTGCAACACAGCCCCAGAAAGGGTGAGCACACTTGCAACACCACCCAGGGAACAGGGGTGCCTGTAACTGCAAGGATTAGTTGAAAAAGAATGTTTTGAATGTGTAACGTTTATTAATGCTTTAGAAGTCTTTAGTATTCTGTTTCATCTGTTGTATTAGTCATATTGATCCCAAATGTGTATTTCACTGATTGCTGGCTAATTATGCATCATTAATAAATCACTAAATTAATTAAACCCCTTTGATCCTGATTCTGTTAGCTATATTAACCAAGCAGTGTTTGCCTGTGACAGACGCCAGCTTAGCAAATGGGGAAGTGATTCCTAGAAATCCGAATTCATAAGGTAAATTTTATTTTCGCCTTGCATTCGTTTGTATGTAACTCCAGCTTGAATATGCAACTGTCACACGAGACCCACTACTCAAA
Source organism: Podiceps cristatus (assembly GCA_000699545.1). NCBI lineage: Eukaryota > Metazoa > Chordata > Aves > Podicipediformes > Podicipedidae > Podiceps > Podiceps cristatus. Next base: position 28,831 of record JMFS01129661.1, on the reverse strand, counting down.
TTAGTATGCTGGCCTTTAGCTATACAGAATTTCTAAAAGGAAAAAAAGCTCTCCTTTTTGGACTGTTAAATATGGAGAGGGGAAAAAAAAAAAAAAAGTAGAGGATAACTTTAAGTAAAATAAATATAATAAAGATTTTTTTTTTGTTACAACTGTTCCCAAACAGCATTTACCTCAATTTTCCAACAAGGTGAGACACAGACAAGTAGGTAGATACCTAGCTATATTTTGAGGGTCAGGTGAAAGGTATCAAAGATCAGCTAGCTAAGTTAGAAATCTTAAGTACGCCAAAAGAACACAGTATAAACATACCTCCACAAACGTCTCACACAGTACTTCTTTTTTGTTACAACTGTTCCCAAACAGCATTTACCTCAATTTTCCAACAAGGTGAGACACAGACAAGTAGGTAGATACCTAGCTATATTTTGAGGGTCAGGTGAAAGGTATCAAAGATCAGCTAGCTAAGTTAGAAATCTTAAGTACGCCAAAAGAACACAGTATAAACATACCTCCACAAACGTCTCACACAGTACTTCTGTACAGCTACAGTGATGCACTGTACTGCTGCTGCATATATGTAGGTTTTTCAGATTCCACTGTCTTAAGTCTTACTGTGATTAAACAGTTGCTCTCTAGAAAACTTCTCTGGGTTTTCCTCCTGACTGCCAAGATGACAAACTGATGACATAACTTGTATAAGATGAAATTGATCCATTGGATTTATATTTCTTGCAAGTTTCCTATGAGCTCATAGCTCATATTGTGATTCTCCAAAGTTTCTATGTAGAATTTGTATTTGTGACATTTAGGAGCAGAACAGTGAAACAGAAACATTAATTTCCCAGCAAGCATAAGGTCTCTGTCTGAATTCCTTCAGGCATAGAAGCAACTTGTTAAAGGACTTAAAAATCAACATCTGTCTCACAAAGCTGCATGGAAAACACTGAAGATAAAACATCCTAAATACCGTTCAAGACAAATGTTTGTTCATAGATTCACTGATCTGAATTTCCTGTATTTACCCTTAAATGGCAGTTAATCATAACTTTTATGGAAGCAAAAAAGGCAAACTGGGAAAAGAAAGCTTGAGCCTTTCACTGCAAAAATGTGTTTAAGGTTTTGTTAATATAAATGCCAATTTGCTTCCCAAAATAAAGTATGTTAAAAGCTGTCCATGAAAATCAGCAAAAACGTGACAAAGATTGTATATCATCAACTGATTTTAATAACTTATTTTCTTTTCATCCTTTAGGCTGAAATTGCATCAGCAATATATGATTTTCTCGTTTTGCTAGCTGTCCTGAGTGTTTGCTGTGTCTAATGGTCCTTACAGTGCTCATTCAATTCCTCCAAACCTTCCACCTTTGAGAAGAAAAGCACGAATGCCAGAGGCTTACTAGTTTTTTTCTAGACCATCATCTGCAATACTCAAAGTCTCTGGGCATGTTTAAATTGTTAATGAAAAACAGCAGTGATCCAGAATGTGGTATGTTCTAGCAGCTTCCAAATGCTTCAATACTTAAGAGTCGTACATCTATCTAATGCTCTTGGCCTCACTCCATTCAGTTGTACCGAGATGAACATTTGCCTCAAAGAGCTGGGCATGAAACAACATCAATTTAATCTTCAGATAGACCAATTTGTAACAATGACAGGAAAGTTGAAAAGTGACTTTAAGATTTTTTCAATACTTCAAAAGCAGACAGACAGGATCTGTCGGGATTACCTGTGACAAAAGTATAGAAGGAGCACTCAGGAACATTAAGGACATAAGTGGAGAAGTTATGCGTTACCCCTAACTGTTCGAGATCATGGGAGATTACCCATACATTCAGTGAGGAAGTCAGAGCAGAGGAACTGTATCAGTTTGTAGTCCCTTTATAAGGAAAAGTAATTATTAAATCAGATGCATAAATGAGTCGTGGAATAGCAGCATCCACACAAGATCTCTGAGGGAACTCACAGCTGTTTCAGGACTGCAGACTAAGGTTTGTAAACTGTTGCCATGCCAGGGCACTACTAGGCTTGCCAGGGTAACCCTTGTCTACCAAAAGGGATTTACAGTGGATTCCAGGAACTGATTCCAGGACTGATGGGTCTGATTTCCATCTCTGGTAAGGTGGGTAGTCTACAGTAAGACATACAGTCACTGAGCCTGTTAGGAAAGGGATAGTCTGGCTTTCTGAAGGGAAATCCTGGACCAGCAGCCTGACAGAGCTCTTGAAGGGGGTCAATAGCCACTTGGACATCCAGCAGACATAACATACCTGGATTTTCAAGAAGCCTTTAACAAGGTTTCACAACACAAATTGCTACAGAAACTGAGCTGTCATATAATTGGGGTTCCTTCCATAAACTAAAAAGCTGATTAAGAGAGAGGAAACACAGGAAGAGATTAGTGCTCCCTTTTCAGGGCACAGAAGAGTCAGTCCTGGGGCCCTCCAGGCATTGACTCATTGTATTCACCATCCATGACAGAAAAGGAAGTGCACTGTCAGATCTCCGAGTCTGACAATACTAAACTTTCCCAAGTAGACAGACGCCATAAGAATGGCAGGGACCCCACTAAGCAGAGTGTGTGAGCATCAGGTGGTAGATGAGCTTCAGGGTAGACAGATGCAAGTTTGTAAACACAAAGTAAAAGTGATCTGAAGCATACCTATGTGGTGCTGAGCTCCGAACGGACAACTCTGGTTCCACCATGAGCAGTTCTCTGATATTATTTCAATTATGGTTTAGTGGCAGAGAAAAAAAGCCAACAACACATTGGGCACCACTAGAAAAGGTGCAGGGAAAACAAAACAGAAGGCCACATTGTAGGCTTCCATGTCAAAATGCAGCTTGAGCCACTGCCTTATGAGGAAAAGCTAGAAAGGTCTCAAATCTTTCATTTTGAAGAGGAAGATGCTGAAGGGGATACGATCCATGTTTCAAAAACCACAAAGATGGTACATAGTATAAATGCAAAACTGTTACAACCGAATCCTGCAATACTGGAAGTAGGGGGCACTTGATAGCAGATTTAAGAAGTATTACACAGCAGGCTGTAAACTTCTGGGATTTGCTTCTGTCAGGTTATGAGGGCAGGCTCTAATGACAAGTTCAGAAAGTGTTTAGACGTGTTCCAGGACCATGGATTCATTAATGGATATTAAATAGGACTAGACAGGGAAGTAGCCTCTGATGCCTGTAACGTCATCCTGGCTGCTAACTGAATTGAGGGAATGGAAGTCAGAGAGTGGGCAGGATCTCAAGCTAAATAGCTTCTCCCTTTGTCACCAGGCAAGGGAAAAATAGGCTAGCCAGACCACAAGTCTGGCTTAATAGGCCATTGCTTAGGTTCCTGTTTGTATGGGGTAGGAGTCAAATCACTTCTGTGAAAAGGACTCCTCTCCCTTTTTACCTTAGTTATATACAGCTGCACCTATTCAGCTTAGCAGTAAAACTGCATGCTGAAATTTCAGCCTCTGGCATGCGATCCTTATCTGATCATACAATTAGTTTCTATGATAAGAAACCGAAACTCAATGCATGGTCATGTTTACATTACTCCCAAATTCTAGCAATAAATTTATAGATTATCAAATTAATTTTGAAATCCACTGCATTTTTACAGACCTTGCCTCCCTTGACAAGTTTTTCTAGAAATGCTGACTCTGTTAGTGGTAGATAGGGAACGCTGGCTTGAACAATCAAACATGACATCAAACATTAAGTTACTATAGAAACCATAAAAGCACTTAAATGATTTAAATTCCTAGATATAAGACCAAGTAGCTTGATTACTGAAAATGCCTACTCAGCAGTCGGGGACTGAAAGATTTATAGGACTCTTACCTCTTGGGACTGAGTGGGGAGGAAAAAAAAAAAGATAACTTCATAACAAAAACAGGCTAATCCATGAAATCTGATAAAGATCAGTTTGTTCAAAAAGTTCACAAGCATGTGTTAAGTTAACAACAGAATTTTAACACATGGCTTCTTTCAGCAGATATCCTGGTAGACTCATCCAATTTGCCTACAGAAAGCAGTCTTTTTTTCTTTTTTCTTTTCTTTTTTTTTAATGACTCCAATACTTTAATAGATTTAATCCTTTATATTGTTGTCTTTCTCATATTGTACCGTAGAACTTTACTGAACATGTATCTTCTTGATATTCTCAGGCTTTTCCTGTTTGCTTTAAAACCTGGTACTCTCCTACTGAACTTAGGCTCCTATATGACCTTAATTAACTTCAGGTTAATTAACCTCAAATAAATGGTATGGCTAACAACATTTGTCCTTATGAATGAAAACAACAAATGTTAAAGATAGACATACAAGCAGTGTACACCAAGAAGTCAAAAAATAATCAGGCAGTTTGTAACAGCAGGAGGAACCGTTACCATTCTTGACCATTTGCACTATGCTTAAATACTTTTCAATGATGTAAATACCCTCTTTGTATTTTAAATAACCACAGAAATCTTATCCTATTTGACAATGATAACAGTAAAGATTCCTTAGAATGAAATTACTTATTTAATTTAATATTCTAAATACTATTCGAAATAGCAACAAGATGTCAGTAAGTCAATTCAACATCCTTAACTCTCCCAGTCTCAGGGACAACTGTTGCACAACTGCAGAAAAACACCTGCTACAAATGTCTTTAGCAAATAAAACTCATATGAACATAAACTGGCAACAGAACAGCCCAACACTTCTATGAAATCTTTTCTGACTCGGTATTAGGGACAAGAAGACTGAGAACAGAGTTGGGAAACTGACCCTGCTAATGCCTATTGATACAGGATCTTGGCAGTGCAAAAGTTTAGGTCAAATAGTGCTTTGGGAACCCAACGGCAAGCTCTAGGACTACTACTACCACAGTTGTAGGATTTAGCCAAAATGATGGCTAAGGCCTTTCAGAAAGCAGAATGCTAACACATCTCTGGCAACATACCTCAAGTACATTCATTTGCAATGCTTTTTGTCTTGGCTTCTCCATTTTGCATTCAGATAGGGCATAAGACAAATGTTCAAAAGCAGTCACCTGTAATGGCATGTCAACCACAACTAATAAGGATATTTAATTATAATTATTTCTAGGGATAACATTACTATAAGCTTCAAATAGTTTTTGAAACACCCCACAGTTGCAAACAGTTTTGCTGGATATGTCATGCACCTTACAAAAGCATATACAGAAACTGTTTCCATCCAGATGCCAATCCTTTTGTAGAAAAGGTTAATAGGCTTAGCTAGCTTTAGGGCTACATTATATTAAGAGCTGTTTTTTTGTTTGTTTGGTTTTTTGGTTGGTTTTTTTTGTGGTTTTTTTTTTTTTTTTTAAAAAAAAAGGCAGTGTGCTGCTGAAATACATTCAATATTTCCTACCACAGCCTGAAACATATGATTTAGAGGTAGAGAAGTACCAAGTTAAATTTAATGTCCTAAGGCATAGTCCTATAAACATATTCACAAATGAGAGAAATGATATATTTATTATTTTAAGTACTACTATGAAAAGTCTATTACATTCTACAGTTAAGCTCTCTGAAAGGACGTTAGCTTCCAATAAACTAAGAAATCCCATTAAAGCATCTAAATAAATATGATTATTGTAACATTCAACCTCTACTGTAAAAAAAAAAAAAATCAAGAGAGTATGTTTGTTCTGTAGCCTGACCAGTTACTTAGGTGTTTTAATCAGAACTGCAGACTGAAGAATCCAGGATTATGAGAAAGTCAAATTTATCAATTCTTACAAAGATTTTTCTCTGCATACTCTTTTCCATTAACTTATAGTTTACCTTACAACTGGCATGCTTTTCTGCTAACATCATCACACACAGTGTCTTTCTGTTCTGAACGTTATTCCAGTGAGTTATACTAGTTTCCAGAAATTCTCAGAAATGAGATAATTACATTTTTTTTCCCTAAAATTTGTGATAGTTATCAAACTCAGGAAAAAATATATTTTAAAAGACATCACAAAATTCAGTAGAAAATTTAGAAAACTCATTCGAAAGTAGAGAATTGCAATTTGCAGTAACTAAAACATTTATTTTAAGTGCAGTTTGTTTAAAAAAGCAGTTCTCAATGGGATGAAAGACTTGATAACATTACTTTTTTATGTGAAATGTTTCTATTGTCTCCAGAAGAGTATTTTATTGTTGTTGAAAAGGCAAACACGCCACCACAGGTGTAGCTAGAATACAAGGAACAGGAGAATTCAGCTTTCCTTGTCTTATATGTGCTTGTCATCTCCCACGATGCATCCTTACAACTCTTAATACTGCAGAAAAAGACATGGAGCTATGCAACGGAAACTCATAAGGGAAATCCAACTGGTGCAGAAAAAATATCACACTGAACTGTAGCTCCATATGACAAAACTGTAAAATCTGAGGATACAAGTTTTCTTAAACTTTCATAGAATCAGAGAATAGTGTGGGTTGGAAGGGACCCCCAGAGCCCATCTAGTCCAACCCCCTGCAGCAAGCAGGGACACCATTACCCAGATCAGGTTGCTCAGAGCCCCGTCCAACCTGGGCTTGAATGTTTCCAGGGATGGGGCCTCCACCACCTCTCTGGGCAACCTGTTCCAGTATTTCACCACCCTCACTGTGAAGAATTTCTTCCTTATACCTAATCTTCATACCTTTATAATTTTCATCCATAATCAAAGATCATGTAAGGGAATTGAATTTCAGTACCAGAGTGAAAGTTTTGACATAGAAATGACACAGATATCCTAAGACATCTTTTTCAAATAAATATTTCTATTTTACACCTGACATATTCTGTCCTGATGCAAAGAAAACTAGCACACAGATAATCAAAATTATGCTTTCAAAACCATTTCAGGGTAATGAAAGAAATTATAACCTAATAACACACTAATAAGCAAAAGCTTACCAAAATGCTATTTATGTAATGAGAAACTCTTTTGGCCTTGAGCAATTACAGACTATCAAACTGTGTGTGCATCCTTTGAAATGCAGGCAAGTAAAAAAAAATTGTAAATATTCAAGCAGGACAAAAATGAAGATTTTATATAAAAGGAAAGGAGTACAGGCTTACAACATAATCTCAATTAACCCTTACCCTTTTAAGCAAAAAGAAACATCTAAATCACTCCAGGAAGCTATTTCAACAGCTTTTCCATTAGGAAAGCATCCATTTACAAAAGAAGGCATTACAGAAGATAGTCCCAATGTCCATGAAAGTTCTTAACATCAATAATCGACTACAAGAAAATCCTTAGTCTTCACTGGTCTGAATCTAACCACAAAAGCAAGATTTAAGTTTATCACTGAGTGATGTTCAGTCATGCACGTATTGAAAAAAGATTTAGTAAAGTCTGATGAACATAAACAACAACAAGCAATTCATTACCATTTCATTTCGTGAACACACTCTATTCAAATGTTACGGGGTACACCTATGCACACACTTAAACAGGTTAGGAGAAAGATAAGTATTTGCTTAAGGTACATGAAGGACAGACTTCAGTACATCCTTTCATAGAATAACCTTCAAGTTTTTATTTATTTATGACCCTGGTATGTTAGCATTACCCTGCGTTTCTCAGTGTAGGTGTTTCGGGGTTTTTAGCCCTAGCTCAATTATTTCGACTGGTGATTGGTTTTAAAAAGCAGAAAGCTTTATCCTTAAAGTAGAATAACATATGGTGTAGGGTGTATTTTCTTTTATGTCAGCAGACTTGCACTGTTCCACAGATAAAAAAGTTCTTCCTCATGCAGATTTTAAGTCATTTTTCTTCTGTCAGGTCCAAGATGGAGCTTTCAGACTTATTTCTACCTTTTCAGATTTGTAGAGCTTGCCATTTCAGAAAATTTTATGTTCAAAATGTTTACTCCAAGAGTATACCATAGCAGAAGGTCTCTTCAGGGAAGAAAGTTCCCATTGTATTAATTTAAACTTGATTTTGTTTCACCTTAAACAAGAAAGTGACCTAGATGTGACAGCTGATACACTAATGTTACTAAAGAAATTTTAACTAAAGCATTCGTTGGAGTACAAAGATTTCTGACACTAGTCTGAAGCAAGAAATGCATTAACTGAAGACTGCTTAGCTCTGGAGCAACAGCATGGAATCCATCTGGGTGCTTCCAGATGCCAGTTAGGCTTCCCAAGGCCAGCTCACATAGGCCCGGAGCTTTGGCATAGAAACACCTTGAAGAGAGCTACTGGGATTATAATCTGAAATCTGATTCCTGTGAAACAGTTTCAGCCACTAAATGTGACAGATCTCAAAACTTAAAAAGCATTTCTATTCCATCAAAACTCTTTCTCAAATCTCTTAATTCAGTTACTGTTTTTCAGATGCAGCCTTTACCAACCAAGATCAACCATCAATTCATCAATATTAGCAAATTAATGTTCGGGTTACTTAACATAATTAACATATTTAGCTTGCAGTTAAAACAGATTTTCATCATGAGTTCAACTTAGTAAGCACTTAATTCAGTAAGAAGACTAGGAACTAAGACCTTGCACTTTGATCCCATATCCAGAGCAAGAACTTCAATGAAGAATTCTCCATCTTTGCAATTTCTGAAAACACTACATCATTACTCAGTATAATGAAATTTGTTACATTGAAATAGGCATTTTAGACCTATGGACTTCCATTCTTACAAGGAAAGAATGTTACAAAGTCAAAATCATATCCTAAATAAGTCAATTCTAGTAATAGATCTATACCTCAAATCTCTGAGTGAAAATAAAAAGCAAAAAAACCCTATAATCTATATATGCCAAGAAAGTAATAATATAAAAGAAAGAACAAAAAATAACAATAATAATTTAAAAATCCCTGTTTAGTGGCTATCACCAGTCTCTAAAAGCCTCACCAACTGAAGAACACATAGGTTATGCTCTGCTTCCCAGGCTCACTTGAGAAAACATTGGTGTTCATTTTAGAAGGTATTTCAATGATTTAAAAGCTTACTGGCAGAGCACTGCAAAATAGCTGAAGTCTTTATACTGTAAGCCCAGCAACAGTGAAATTTGTTCCAAGTAATTCTTATTCTTCTATCTAAGCAGTTTCTGGAATAATACAAAGCATCAGAGAAACTATGGAAAGCAAATAAATTCAACACCCAGAAAATTACAGCCACAGGAGTGTATTATGGAATCATCTTTTGGACATCAATCAAAAAAAAAAAAAAAAAAAAAAAAAAAAAAAAAAACCAGCCTGTCATAACATCTACTGCGTGTTTTATGTCTCTTCATCCAGCCAGTTCAAAACGGGCTAGTTCAAACTACGTATTTATTTTCTGTGTATCTTATTTTCCAACTGTCACCTCCTTTCTTGTTTAAATGGAAGCAAACATGGAAAAAACGCTTTGTATTTGTCACTTGCTTTGACTGAACATATTTATTATGCCATATTTTCACTGTACACTGACTATAGATCAGACAACTTTATGGTGTCCACAGTTACAAGACCACAAACATTTAAAAAATGGAAGGCGTCTCTGGAGATTACTTAGTCCAATCCCCTGCTCAGGCACACGAGGCAGAGCAATGGCCAGTCAGATTGTAAGCATCTCCAAGGATGAAAATACCCTTTAGGGCAGCCTGTTCAGCTATTTAATCACCATTATGGTAAAAAAGGAGTTTCTTATTTAATTTTGTCTGTTTCATTTCATGCCCACATGCCCATTGCCTCTTCTCCTGTCATGCCACATAGAACCACTGACAAAAAAAAAAAAAAAAAAAAAGTTTAATGCAGAGGTGTCCCTACCACATCTCTGGAGACATTAATACAAACTACTTAAAGCTGGCAAGCTGGACACTACATCAGCAACAGCCATGAAGCTGTATGTACTGTTTGGTCAATCAAGAGCACACAAATCTGTGAAAAAATTGCAAACTCATTTAATAGTATCGAAAATAACTGACCTTAATGAATAGAAGAAAAATCAATAGGTCTTCTTCATATGATTAGATCAGAACTGTTCATGTAGGATTCACTGGCAACAGAAATCCTAAGCAGAAGGACACAGCTTTATGCTGAGTACTTGTCCAAGACCAAATTTCTCCGTTCTGGTACTGGCATGCACTGGGAACATCCACTCAGCAGGTATTACTCATGCCACCCCCTGTTGGCAAAAGACGCAAAGAAGCGCTCTTACTGTATTTTTCTAATGGAATCAAATTAGAAAATACAGAAAAATGTTGACTAAAAGCATATAAGGACATGAAGGAACCACAAAATTCACCATTGCTTTGGGAGAAAATTATGCATTCAGAAAATAGATAACTCCAACTTATTAAAAACAAAACAAAAAAACAAAACCAACAACAAACAGCACCCCCCCCCCCCAATAAACAATTGTAGCTGCTAGCTTATCACCACTTTATGAACAAGGTAGAGCTGGAATGCACTCTCAGTACATCCTTTGCAATTTATTTCCTAGCCTTCATTCCAATACTTTCTCCATTACTCTTGAAGACTGACCTTTCAATGGCATGTTAAAGGACTAATAGTTTAAACAGTAAATATAGCTTTTGTGTAGCAACCCCATTCCTCATTTCACTGCATTTGTACTTTACACAATATTACCTCTAGCTGTCAACATTTTTAGATTATATGCTTTCTGCAGGAACTATTTATATCCACATAAACCCTTGAGAAATATAAGACAGCACATTTTTTGCATTACTTTTTCATTGCTATTCCAAATTAAGGTGATTTCACGTGAAAATTACATCCCAAACCATAAATTGTTGCATATGATTAAAACTACAGGGGTTCTATATTATTTTTTCTTGTATTTTCTCCCCTTTTCTTCAATTGATAAATAACTTATCTTTTTGTTTCTTTTGGAGGCACTGGAAGCTTCAACTTCAATCTAAAAGTCCAAAATATCTTGCAGAAAGAAAGAACAAAATTAATTTCAACTTCTACTATCCACATCCAGCTTCAAAAACCTGATCTATTTTACACAAAGTACTGTAGTGTAGTTTGATAGCATCACATACCAGATAAATGTAACTGATGGGCAGTAAACAATTCAGAAGACACAAATGTGTCTATGCAGAGACACTGACCAAACCCATGGGAGAGGTCCTTTGCTATCCTGTTCAGAAAACAGGACACAGGATTGTTTTCCCCTCAAAAATCTAACAAGGTAAATTAAGATTTTTTGAGATGGGACTACTACAGTGAAATTGCTTATAGCTGTAGGTGTTTTCCTCTCTCCTCCATTGTTAGAAAGCCAGAGCAATGTATACAATGAGAGGTAAAAGATTTAGTTGTTTGGTATATTTTTCACTTTATTATGATTTTTTTTTTAAGAAGCATGAGAATTTTTTATAGCAAATAAACATTGTCTGGCTGGTGAATAGATACGACATCAGCCCCAAGAGCCCACAATAGCTCATGAAGATGGTTACTGACAGCAAAAGTGTCTTTGCAGAAATGACAAAGGAATAACAGATCAGGTGGAAAACCACCTTCTGTATATTCAAAGTACCCTCCCCATAAAAATGCCATTATCAGAATCACAACGACTGTCATGGGGACACTTGATGTCTGACACCTGCTTCAATGAGTCTTAAGAGTCTTTATATTCAAGAACCTTTTGATGAGATTAACTGAGACAGCAAAAGTAGTTATGCCAATTTAAACTACAGCTAGATAAGAAACTTCTTCAGGTATAAAAGAAGAAATGTACATTTTTAATTCTTTCCTGGACTTGCTTTGTATCACAAGAACAAAGATATGATGACCAATTTGCATAGTGATGAGATTCACTGAGATTGAGAGAAACTGTAGAAGCAAACAGGTTTCCCCTAACCTGCCCATCTCCTTCCTTACTAGATAAAAGTACCATAGTTTTCCTGAGTCTGAATGCTTTAACTTTTGCCTGCTACCTCTTAAAGGGTTATAACAAAACTTCCAATAAGTGTAATAAGAAATAATTGAAGTGAATAAAACAGATTACTAAAAGCTTCTTGAATTATTGAAAGTTTTCCGTTACTGGACCTGAAAGATGTTGTGAAGGAACAGGCAAAATGTGGTTAAGGCATCTGCATTATCGTATTTTCTTTACATGTTTACTCATTCCCTCCTGACTTTCCTATCTAAAACCCCAGAATAGCACAGCACAGAAGAGACAGTACAAGAACCATTTCAGACCAAGTTGAGTAGGTAGGGTGAGGGAGAGAATCTCTCTGTAGAAAGTTACTAGTTTACATATATAATCACAACTGAAGATGTTTAATCCTTTTTCTTCTGTTCAATTATCTGTTGCAGTAATAAACTGATATTGACAGCCTTCTAGCACAAACACATTTTCCAGCATAGGCAAAGCTTCTGATAAAACAGGTTGTGTATCTTCATAGAAAGATAAAGCTGTGGTTGTGATAACTTCACATCAACTTTATTATTAGTACCCATATGCAGACAGATATGCATGTTTGTGATACTCAGGATAACTAGTTTCATCATAAAAAGGTAGATAAAATTCCATGTTATATACAGCCATTCAGTATAAACTAATTATGCTTGTAGTAATTCCTCCCTGCTCCACCCCCCAACACACACACACACACAAAAAGTCATGTTTAAAGAAACCTTCAGGGTCACTTCTTCAACCACTAACATCCTGTCATAAAAACAGACCAAAGGCATATGGAGTAAGACAAGATTCGGGGATTAGTAGATTCCCCTATATCTTAATGGCATTACACCATCCCGTTTGTGGGAATAAAAAAATGAAGCTATTGTCAACTACTGTCATCGATTTTACATGGAAGAAGTACAAAGACTGCAAGGATGAGAAACTGTGTATTGCTTACAAGAAAGGTAGTTAAGAGGCATGAAACTCCAGCACAACTCTTCTAACCACAGCATCACCTATTAAGTGCTTTCTTCCTTTACCACACTCACTACCTACATGCCTCCACTGATGACAGAGGAAATCATGTGAGAGTTCTCTGTTCTACCTCTGATAAATACTTTGGTTTACCTTAAATCACTGGTTTAAGCCATTTCAGCTAACCTGTCTGAAGGAAATTAGAGAGCACACAGAGAAGCAACTCTACTGGTTGAACAGTGGGAGCGGTAACTCCACTGTCAAAAGGGCACTATTAAACTGATGAGCAGGGAAATTTTAAATAGCTGTGCCATTGCATGAGCTGGCCATCTGTCAGGTAACTCAGCCTAATGCAAACCTGAGTGTTCAACATCTTGGATTATATTCATGCTCCAGAGAATATTTTCAAGTTCTGCATATATTTTAAAAGAAAAAGAAATCCCCAGTGTTGTGGCTTAACTCTTGTTTGGCAGCTGAATACCACACAGCCACTGGCTTATTCCTCTCTCACAACAGGAAGGGGAAGAGAATCAGAGGGATAAAAGTGCAAAAATTCAATGGGTTGAGATAAAGAAAATTTTATTGAATGTGTAAGAAAAAGCTTTTGCTAGGAATCATGTAGCACAGGACAGAATATATAATCCAAGCCTCCAAATCTGAAACTCTTTTAGCATAAGGTAACTCACATGCTTCAGTGGTTCCAGGATCACACCTTCTCGGAAAAAAAATGTGATTCTGAAATATTAAACTTCAAGTCCTTCAGACTCATCTTGCATTCTCAACAGGTCTTACCCTTTTACAGTAAATTCCTATTATTTAAGTGCTATATTCACAAATTGACTATTTATGGCTTTAATAATAACTAGATACTAGTGCTGTCTTGATGTTTCTGCTTTTTGCAGAAGGCCAGCAAGCTCCTTCTGCATTCCAGGAATTTTATTCTAATAACCGGTGACCGTGACATAGCTCAACCATAAATGCAGATACTATGTATTTTAAAAAACAAATCAAAACAAAAAACAATCCACAAAAAAACAACTGATACTTAGGGCCATACCTTAACTGTTTATTCTTTTACAGCTGTTCATTCCCCTTGCCTCCCTAAGCCCACCTCTCCAAGATAATTTTGCAGTCTCTGCTGAAAATATGGAGGCTTATTCTACTTTGTTTAATTCTATCAGAAATGTATTATTAGGAAAGTCTCACTCTCAGTTTCCTTATATTGGATCACACTGAAGGAAAGAATGACTAGAACATGTTCTTGCTGCATTTATACCTATAAACACTAAAGTTTCCAGTATTATTACTTCTAACTTAGGCACACATTCATTTTTGTCTTTTCTTTAGAAGCTGTTTCATAAAGTCTTCTCAGTAATTTATGCACTTTTTTCCCTTTCCACTATGCCCTCTATGTTGTTTGTATCTTTCTCATCGTGTTTTCCAAGCGTGTACACTATACACTGAAAGTAGTCTTAATCATACTGTGAAAGATGACATTGACATCTTTTTAGAGGCTCAGAATCAAAGTTGTGTAACTGAAGCCATACTCCAAGGAAAATAGTAGGTATAAATAAATGTCAGCAGTATGCACAATGACAGAAATACTTACTCAACAGTAGTTCTGTTCATAAGAAAAACCCAGCAAAAAATAACTTGCCAACAGCAATAGCTCCCACTAATTTCTCCTTGGAAAAAAATAAAAAAGCTAGTACCTTACAGCTGAGGATGCAACAATCTTTGCTAGACGGTGAAGCTTTCCACAGACAAGGGATACAAGACCTGATCACTCAGTCTGAAAATCATTTTGCTATTCATGTCTATTTTGTCACAGGATTTGGGTAATCACACGACCTGCAAGCCTGGATTAATTTTTAAGCATTTTCTTTAATTATGGTAGTATAGAATAGTACTAAAGTAACAGAAAAACTTCTTTGACTTACTCAAGCTCATGTAGTTACAAAGGAAGGGCAAAAACTTGCAGCTGAAATTCCCAGCACCCTTAGTCAACTCGCTTTTTACTTTATGCCTCAATTTCTGGTTTGTAAAATACATGAATAATTAAATAAATGAAAATGGAGAAAAATCCTTCTCTATCTCCAAGAAAAACAAAAGCATTAAGAAAATTTCTCAGACACAACCAAACCTCAGCAAAAACTCCTGTTCATGTTTCTCCTCATCTCTTTTCTCCATTTCAGTTACATATTCAAAATGCTCAGTCGTTCTAATAAAGTACAAACCAGAAAGGCACAAAACCCAGCCTCTCTTTAGAGCAATGATTTGCAAGAAATTGAGAAATCCATCCAAGTACTCTAATATTCCTGACAGTCACTTTGATTGAAGAGTTTCAGGCTACCATTATCTTCTTGTTTTATGAAATCATTCAGATTCTGTTCTCGAGTGGAATTCAAACAGATTTAGAATCACAGAACTATAGAATAGTTTGTGTTGGAAGGGACCTTTATGAGTCATCTAGTCCAACCCCCCTGCAATGAGCAGGGACATCTTCAACTAGATCAGGTTGCTCAGAGCCCCGTCCAACCTGACCCCAATGTTTCCAGGGATGGGGCTTCTACCACCTCTCTGGGCAACCTGTGCCAGTGCTTCACCATTCATCATAAAAAATTTCTTCCTTATGTCGAATCTAAATGACCCCTCTTTCAGTTTAAAACCATTACCCCTTGTCCTATCACAGCAGGTCCTCCTAAAAGTCAATCCCCATCTTTCTCATAAGCTCCCTTTAAGTACTAAAAGGCTGTAACAAGGTCTCCCTGGAGCCTTCTCCAGGCTGGACAACAGCAACTGTCTCAGCCTGTCCTCATAGGAGAGGTGCTCTATCCCTCTGATCATCTTCATAACCCTCCTCTGGACCCGCTCCAACAGCTCCACATCTTTCCTGAACTGAGGACTCCAGAGCTGGACACAGTATTCCATGTACAAAGCTTTAGTATTCTGACTGGGGAAGAGGATTTTTATGAAACTGAATTGTATTAAAGGCAGCCTTCACCCTGATAAATCCTTGCCTATTCAATATTAACTACATAATGCTGACATGATTCCCCCACGAATATCTAGGATAAAACAGACAAGGTCCCCCACGAATATCTAGGATAAAACAGACATCTGTATTTGTTTCTAGTAGTACTGTACATTTGTGCATGTGCAGAATATCTCTAAATTAGGATTCCACATCAAATGCAAAACCCATCATCTTTTTTAGACATGAGAACTATTCATGAGATTTCAGTAACATTCAATTATGGACATGGATTAAATCCTTACTCCAATGTTGAAACTTCGCTAAGTTCAAAATACAGTTCAAAGTCCTTCAACATCTTTCTGGAAGCTGGAAGGAGTATTCCAAGGAAGGCACCATTATATAGCTACCCATAAGTATTGTTCAGTTAAAGGAGACCTTGACAATACATCGTCATAGCTCTATCTCAGTTGGCGATTCTGGCATGCTCTGGGAAAATACACAAAGCACAGATAACTGTTATGGGGAGCTTTCATTAATCTTTAAATTCAAGGGGGTTTCATCCTACAGTAGCTACAGAAGTCAGAGTTAAGTACACTTAATACAGGGCTAGCAATATTGTGCATTGCTATGTCAGCTAACGTGACAAAGTATATTTTAACTTTGCTTATCCATTTTTTTCAGGTGGTCCTATGTATACATTAAAGTAAGGAGGGAATTCTGTTAGAATTGGGACATGTTGGGTGCTCTGCTTTTGGTATGCAGGGTAGGCACTGAAAAGAAACAAAGCAGGAAAGATGAACTCTTTACAACTTTACAACCTTATGACATACTTTGGGCAGAAGCCTGAAGGTGACAGTAAATCAAATTAACAAAGTCAAGTGAGTGCAAAGTCAAAGTCAAATGACCAATGAGGCAATTGGCAGCTTTTTGTTCACCAAGTTAGAAAGCCACAAAACATGAAAACAGCCAATTTCAGCCAGGGTGGGGGGAATGTCTGGGGGCAGCATCAAGTCAGGCTACCAGACAGGATTTGGACACCTTACTGAGATCAAGTAGATATCCTCTTCCCCTGAGTCCACAGTGCTGGTTATAAGTGAACCAAATGCCTTTACTAAGGAAGAGAGAAGTGTGCTAGAATAAAAATTACTATCCATTTGCTTTGCTCATCACACTCAGTAAGAATATCTTGGATTCTCTGTCACTAAGCAGCATGGTTGTGTCCTGGCAACTCACCTCTGAATTCTCCTGTGGTGATGCTCTATCAATTCTCCACAAGACTGCCATTTCTGATCAACTCCAAAGGTTAACAGATTTACTAGACTTTTGAATTAATCCACTGTAGCTGCTCCATCTTAAACCTAATCAGAGCACAGTACCCACTGGTTATTTTACATTACCATATACAATACTGATTTAAGGTACAGAAGTACTCATGTATACATACACAACTCAAACTATCCATCCCACTTTCTGCTGGTTTTGGCTGCAGTAGAGTTAATTTTCTTCACAGTAGCAAGTATGAGGCTATGTTTTGGATTTGTGCTGAAAATAGTGTTGATAACACAGAGGTGTTTTTGTTACTGCTGAGCAGGGCTCACACAGTCAAGGCCTTTTCTGCTCCTCACCCCACCCCACCAGCAAGGAGGCTGGCGGGGCACAAGGAACTGGGAGGGGACACAGCTGGGACAGCTGACCCCAACTAACCAAAGGGATATCCCATGCCATATGACTCGGCAATAAAAAACTGGGGTAAGAAGAAGGAACAGGGGAGTGATGGCATTTGTCTTCCCAAATAACCATTATGCAACATGGAGCCCTGCTTTCCTGGAGATGGTTGAACCCCTGCCTGCCCATGGAAAGTAGCAAATTAATTCCTTGGTTTGCTTTGCTTGTGCGCATGGCTTTTGCTTTACCTATTAAATGGTCTTCATCTCAATTAATGAGTTTTCTTATTTTTACTCTTCCAATTCTCTCCCCGATACCTCCAAGGGGGAGTGAGCTAGTGGCTGTGTGGTTCTTAACTGCCGACTGGGGGTAAACCATACAAGTCCTTTTTTGAGTTAACGACAGGTTTCATTGGAATATGCTAGATCAAATTTAAAGCTGTTACGGCTGTTTAGCTATTCGTTAGCAGGCTCCTGTGCTTGCTGTGGGGCTTGCCTGCCTTACCATATATTAAAGTCTAGTGCTCATTAGTGGCTGCTTTTTGCTTTCGCTGCTCACTGTACTGGTCATCACCCGACTCTGCTGTGCCTGGGAACATACTGACAACAGCAATGGCAATACGCCTGGGCTGGCAGAGGGCCAGGACATCACTTTTGTTTCTGTGCTGGTGGACTGGACCGTCTGGAACTCCAGGGTGAGCTGGAGTTGAAGGGACTGTCATCTGTGGATAAGTCCACATGGGAGCAGGACACCCCGAAGCGTCCATGTCTGTGGATAGGTCCATTGCAGAGCAGGTGCATCTCGAAGTGTCTGTGGCCATGGTTATGTCTGTGCCACAGCAGGTACGCCTCTGAAGGGACTGTGGCCCAGGGGTAAGTCCACACTGGACAAGGTGCACCTCAAACCTTTTTTGGCTCTAGGCAAGTCCATGCTGCAGCAGCTACACCTTGAAGCATTAGTGGCTGTGGCATGAGGTCACGCTGGAGCGCTCCAAAGTGTGTGGCCATGGATAAGCCCATAAGAATCTTCAAAAAGTATGACTCAGGCAGTACTTACAAACAGGAGATTACAACATGAAATATTTTTTAAAATAGGTATTTTGTAATGCCTGAGAACTTGTATTTGGTTCAGATGTAGTATTTAAATGGAGACTAACTACTGTGGGGATACTGACAGGCAGACAGCTCATCTGTTTTTATTGGCAACTAATTAATAAGACCATCACTCAGTTTATTTTTTAAAAGACAACTTAAAATTACTTTGGGAAGAATTGTATGTTATCTCAATTTACAGTCAAAATGCTTATTACTGAACACCTACTGAAAATGTTCACTTATGCATGCAATATTTATATGCACAGGTAAAGACCTCCACGCTTGACAAACAGAACATAATCAGAGAAGAGAAATGTATCTACCTATTATTCTCAATTAAAAAAACAAAACCCTGTTTGAAAATTTACAAGAGTTAACTGATACCTTCTGCTAATGTTTTCTGGAGTTTAGTGCAAACAAACTGAACAAAGTTGTGATGTTAGCGAAACACTTAGGAAATATTTGCTATTAGCCTTTTTGTCTCACTGATCTCTGAAATAAAGTATAAATATCTTCTTGGCTACTATTATTATCATCAAAGAAGGGATATTTTAGATTGTGCTAGAAGTTGTTCTTGCTCTAAAATATCAGAAGTATATCACATACTTTTCCTTTGTGCTTCTATACACAGTAACTAATTACTGTTCCTCACAATGACAAGTACTAATTATATACCATGGCTTTTTGGAGGATACAGGCCTTACAGCTGTCTGTTCTGGCACTGAGAATCTTTATGTTCCTCCTCCCTCTAATATCTACACGTTAAAACATTAAAAATAATGTAAAGCTGGAACAAACAGGTGAGAATTTCCTCTTCAAATCTCTTCTTCCACAGACTCTCAGAAAGATACAGCTCTTATTACCCCTTTCAGAGGCCACCCCTGCACTTTGTGACTATTATCCATTATTTCATTGTGACAGACCATGGATAGAAATACAGAACACTATCTTACCATGCATGAGCTTGGTCATTCTGTGTACAGGATGACTTACCCCTTCAACAATATTTGGCCAATATACTGAGCAGCTTAGTAGCTTCAGCAGCTGAAATGTCACTACTTTGTTCTTACGTAGATGTATCAGCCATTTACTCTCTAAAGTCACATGTTCAATATCTCATCTCCCAGTGATTTTGCACCTTGCTCCTCAATGATACATGCACGGAGTTTTGCTATGTCACAGAGCTAAACCAACACATACAGAATCACTAATCTCTCCCTCTGTTAAACAAAACAAAAAAGCAGTGCTCTCCCCCTCCCAATAACCACAATAGAGACAATTTAACTGAGACAAAGTAGTAACATATGGTTTACCCCTGGTTATACAAAAAACAGTCATAGAAACAAAGTAGTACAATGCATGACACAGATTATTAAGCACAACTGCAACACAAAAAACAGCAAAACAACCTTTAACATTATTGATTGCATTATTTTGAAATATTCAAAGACAAAAAGAATAATATAGTACAGCAATTACATAATTATACTGGAATACTTGAATTTTTACATATGCTAATAATTCATAACTGATTCTTTCTTCAAGTACTTGAAAACTTTGTTGAGACTTGATATAGTAAGACAGAACTTGTGATCAGATAGAGGACAAAGCACCATTGTATTTGAACTACTTCCATGGATACTGAAGCATCTGAATACTTAAATATGTGAATGTATCTGTGCTCAGAAGAAACTTAAAAAAAAAAAAAAAATATTCCAATCATTGACACAGAAAGCACAGCAACAAAGGCACTATTTTTCAGAAAGCATTTAGGAAACCTTATTACCAAAACAGAGCTGGTAGCTCTATTGGTTGGTCTATCATTCCAGTTGGGGGTCATCTATATAGCTTGCTGAGGTGTACCCTGTCCTATCATCCAGCTTAGTAATGGGAATATCAAGCAATATTAGACCCAGCATTGACCTCTTGAGGACACTACTAGGGACTGGATTTTGCCACTGATCACAACCCTTTCAGCCCAGCAGTTTAGCCAGCTTTCAGCTCCACTTCACTGCCCACTACTTAAGTCCACACTCCATCAGTTTGTCAGTTATGGTGTGATGGGAGACAGTGTTGAAACCATTGCTGAAAACAGCAACATCCACAGTTCTCCCCTCATCAAGTCTGTCACCTCATCATAAAAACTTACTAGGTTTATCAGGCATGATTTCCCTTGCTACTGCTCTTCAGGATCCTGAACTCCACCATCTCATGGTCACTGAAGCAACACTGTTCCCAGCCTCCACATCCCCAGACTGTCCTTCCTTTTTTTAAAGTACCAGCTCTAGCAGAGCATCTTCCCTTCCCCCACTGGCTTCTCCACCACCAGTGTCAGGAAGCTATCATCAATGCACTGCAGAAACCTTCTTCGTAAATTCCACACCCACTGTGCTGCCCCCTCCAATGGTTCAAAACACACATTTGCCAAGAGAAAACAAAACAAAGACCATGAGCCCTTTCAGAGTTGGCAGTTAAGTTACTTTCAAAGTGAAGTGCCTCTCCATATTGTACCCTAGTGATTACATAGACCATTAAATATTACAAAACAAACCCCACACACTAACTTTGGCCATTAATTCATGTAATTAGGACAAATGTGTACAGTGTTAGAAGACTTTTCTCTTCTTTTGCATTCAATGTGCAACGCTATATAAAACGATAAAGCAATGAATGCCAAAAAATGCTGAAAAAACATTTTCAATGTCATAGCCAAAGAGAATTGATTGAGAGTTAAATAAACTATATTCAGCCTATCGCCTAGCAAAAAATACAGCACACTGGATGATTCAAGATAGTCTATATGGTTTATGAAGAGCAACTTAGAATACTCTTCCTATGAGAATAATAATGATACGGAAACACATAGCTAAAGCATTTACAAAATGAATGCTTGTATATTTATATCCTCAGATGAGCACTGTGTGTCTGAATCTAATTTATATGCAACTGTTTCAAGCCAATTTGTACCAAAATCTGTTTTAAACAAAAATATATTATTTTGCTAGTAGTTTTTCCATACTTTGACTTAAGTGTGCACATATTATGTTACATGTTGTGTATACATAGTTATATACATGTGCAGAAATCTTCCAGTTAGTTCAGTAGTTCAACTGTATATAGTATGTATATAAGCTATATACAAAGCATATATAATATATATAAAATATATTCATGTATATACATCATTGACAAGAGCTACTTGATTACCTGTTAGCATGTAATTACACGCTCTGTCAGGAAACCAAGTATTTACAAGTTGCAGAGAAATATCATTAAAAAAGCCACTATAAATTTCCTTGATTAAACATTATCTACTGCCTCCTCTCTCCACCCTTCAAAAAAACCCTGTCAAATGCAACAAAACTGTTAAAAGCTATTAGACAAAGCTATTTGAAAATTAATATTGTATTACTTGAAGTCAAAGATTAACATATTTTTTTTTTTTTTTTATGGAAGCACAATTCGTCACACATGCTCCTGGGCTAATAGGTTACATATTAAGTTTCAGTTAGAAATAATTTTTACAAATAAGTTGTAGGTCCCTTGGAAAGCTGTTCTTCTAACAGAAAAAATGAACACTTAATCAAAGACTCTGCTACAACCACACACACAATTACTCTAAGTACTGTGTATTTTCCTTTCAGAATACAGAAACTTTCTGTTAATACACAGAGTAAGACTTATGTAAAATATGGTACCAAACCTGCTAGTTTGCTCTAGGCAGTGCATAAGTTCAACTGCTACATCTGATTTGTTATTGCACAATGTTTTTTAATTTTATTTCTTTAGTGAATACAATAATTTATGTTCATTTTTTAATGCTGTTACCATTGTAGTGTCATCTATAGGGGTTGCCCACCTAGATCCACACAGAAAGTCTATTGCTATATATCATTTATATCAATATTGCAATTTAAAGTGTTCAGAATTTTAGACATAATACAGACTTGCTGGCCCTACATTCAACTTTGTTGATGAGAAAAATCAAGATATAGTGTGGGTTTTTTTCCAGAATATATTGATTCTGAGCTCCCAAAACACAGGTAATCCAAGAAAACACTCATTCATCTGCAGGTAGGCAATGAAAAAGAAAACGTAATATTATGTCTTGCCTAGGACAGAGTAACAACTGCATGCTGGCCAGGCTGGAATACCTGCAGTCTCAGGAGAGAAAGATTTCTGAGGTGTAGAAGAGTTCAACTGAGTGAAAACGGTAAACTATCACTCTTTCTAGGCTTCCTCACATTAGGCAGGAGAAAGGAAGAAGTTGAAGCCTAGTTGCAAGTATTCAAGTGCATCACTGTCCCTCTGTGCATCAAGGAGAGTACATAACGTGCATGCCTTGCTAGCTACAGCTCTTTTTGTCAATATTCTGGGGCCACAAAGAGCTAATGGAAAAGCCTGACACTGTATTTCCACATGGAGCCTGGAATTGCCTAGAGCAAACAGCAGCAGCCCTGAGAGATAAAGAAAAAATCCTTACAGGAAGCTGATTAGGCACCAGTAATAAGAGCCATGAGGAACAAGCTCTTTCTCTCCATTCTGACCAGGCATACAGCTGGGGGAAAGCTTCACAATGATTGACAATGCCTCCAAGAAGGGCCTGAGGAAGAAGGTACTTTTCCCCAAAAAAGATAAATTTCAAAGGGCAGTATTGCTGGAGGTACCATCTTTCCCATTTCTAACTACATGTTCACTCTCTGGTTAACAAAGAGGAAGAAGGGAAAGGGAGAGGGGAAGAATCAGCTCAAGTCACTGCTGTAGACACAAAGTCAATTTTTACAAATGGCACGAAGCCACTGGTACACTGCCAGATACTGCACTGTTGTAATTAACAGAGTGGTAATGCTAAAAAATAAAGTGTACTTGACATGTCTCTAAGGACAAAGATAAGGTTGTTTAAAGTGAGGCAAAACTATCACAGAATCATAGAATCATAGAATGTTTTGGGTTGGAAGGGACCGATAGCGGTCTATGATAAATAGATATTTATCTATGATAAAATATGATTCATTAAGATACTTAGTATTTACTGCATTTCAATCAAGTTCAGTAATTTAAATTTTATTTACTTCATTCTAATCCTTACATCCTATTCATTCTCTTTTTCTTCAGAGCTAGTGAGCTTTAATGTCTTATGTGCGAACAAGTTCCTTATTTACAAGAATTGAATAGCTTTGTTTACTTTTTAATGGTTGGGTCAATGTCACTAAATTAAATATTTAAATTGGTCTCTATGAATTTTTTAAAAGCTTTAGACAGGCATTAATATCTTTAATAATAGAATTAACATCTGATTTTATGAAACCTCACTGTCAACATTTTTTCCAAAGTATATCAAACCTTGCTCTCAGGAGTATCTTGTCAATTAAATTTCCAACAGATTAATGCAACTGAGACAAAGAATTGATCTCTTCTGCTCTTGCATATTTGTAGATTTAAGTGAATTAAAATTTTTACCCTTTACTGTTACGAACAAATCTGTAACCTAATTATCTTTACATGGAACTCAAAGAACTTCAGTTTTAATTTCAGTATACAGATGTTTCTACCAATTCTTTCTACCTTGAACTTGGCATCTGAACAGGCAAGGGCACAAACTGCTTCTGGACTACTTTACAGTCAGGTATACAGTGCACCACATTAGTTACTTGACTCAATCTAGTGTTTCTCATAATCAGCAAGAGAACCCTCACTGATACAGTGAATCGTGTTCTTGAAGAATAAAAAATCATGACCGGGCTATTTTACTTTTTGTTTCCTTTGTATAAGTAATATATGTTTCCACAGCTCAAATCATAGGGATTATGATAATTTTTCTCCCTTCACCAACCATGATAAACCAGAAAAAAGCCCAAGGTTTTTATTCACATGAACGTCCCTGGACAATCTCATACTTGCCAGACACTATCTAGGCCTTAATTCCAAATTTTCTGCCAAAGAAAATGTTCCAGCAGCCCCTCACTCCCTGCTCTCTTCAAAATCCATCTGTTATAACAAACAATCCAGCGTTAACAGTCATTTTGCATCTGTTCCTTACTGAACGTACTACTACTCTTTAGAGCTTTGCGGTTACCTGTAAGTTGTCTGAAGCACTTTCTGCTTTTCTCCTTCACGTCTCCTATTATAATTATTTTAGAGTCACACACATTACAATGCTATGTAAATAATTATCAGAATAATTCAAAAATAAAATTGGAGTGAAAACTGTGTTCATAATCTTTAACAATTGCCCACAAACAGAATTATGAAACTGAGCATGAGCAGACAGGTGGGTTTTTTTGCTTCTATTCTTTGGATAGGACTTCAAAACATCCTAGCTTCCTGCCAAAACTAAAACTGTTCCCAAATATATAAATCAAAGGACTTATTTTCCTGTGATTTTAAACCAGCAAGTTTCAGAAATCATTGGGGCTGCATTCATGAATTTTTGAAAATAAATCATTAATTTGGGAGCCAAGGATTTGGATACCTATACTTGAAAGACTGGACCTATTTCTTTCTAAGCCAAGTCTACTCAATGTACTCTGACAAGCTCCTGTGACAGTTAACAGATTTCTAGGCAAGGCACTTTGTATTTTCACTTCAGGTTCTAAAATGGTTCGAATCTCCTCAATTCCCACTTTGAGTAACTGATACACCAGATGGTTGTGCTGCCATCCAGAAGGACCTCAACAGGCTGGAGAAATGGGCTGACAGGAACCTCATGAAGTTCAGCGAGGGCACGTGCAAAGTCCTGCCCCTGGGGAGAACAACCCCAGACACCAGTTTATGGCTGGCAGTCACCCAGCTGGAAAGCAGCTGTGCCCTGGAGGTCCTGGCAGACACCAAGTTGAAGATGAGCCAGCAATGTGCCTGTGCAGCAAAGAAGGATAATGACAGCCTGAGCTGCATTAAGAAGAGTGTTGCCAGCAGGTCAGAGGAGGTGATCCTTCCCCTCTACTCAGCACTGGTGGTAAGGTCACATCTGGAGTGCTGGGTCCAGTTCTGGGCTCCCCACTACAAGACAGACATGGATATACTGGAGAGTGTCCAGCAAAGAGCTGTCACGGTTAAGGGACTGAAGCATCTCTCCTATGGGGAAAGGCTGAGACAGCTGAAACAGTTCAGCCTGGACAAGTAAAGGCTCAGGGGGGATCTCAATGGATACAAATACCTGTAGGGAGGGTAATGAAGATGACAGAGCCAGGTTCTTCTCAGTAGTGCCTAATGACAGGACAAGAAACACAGGAGGTTCCATCCGAACATAAAGAAATGCTTTTTACTGTGAGGGTGACTGAGCACTGGCACAGATTGCCCAAGAAGGTTGTGGATTCTCCTGCTTTGAATATATTCAGAAGTCATCTGGACATGGTCCTGGGCATGGTGGCTCCTGATGGCCCTGCCTAAGCAGACCAGATGACCTCCAGAGATCTCTTCCAACCTCAACCACTCTGTTAACTCTTAAATGACAGGACTCAATCATGTTCCTGCTTTGTAGGCTGTGTCTCAATGAATAATCAAACACATGCCTGGGGAAGTTACTTCTCACACAGGGTTTCATGCAATACACAGTGAATAAAGAAAGCTAGAAATAGATAAAACAACAAAAATCCTGCTTGACTATAACTTGATACCACACGGGATGGAAAGAACAGCTCATGCAAAGCTTTGGGATTCAGGTATGGGTGCTTTTGATATTCAAGTGTATATTCTTCCAAGTAGAAGGACGTAAGATGTCTAAAATAACATCCATGACACAGCAGAAACAGGTATTTTTCATAAAGCCTTGAAACAGATACACAGAATGTCAGAGCTTGTTTACATCTATTAGTATCTATTGACAAGCTGAAAAGATATTCCACAGTACAAGAGTGACCCAGGAATCTAAGGAAAATATTCAGGAACATCAAGGCTGCATACACACATGAGAAATGATCTTTACAAGTGAAGAATTAAAAAGAAGTGCAGTTCACTGCAGACAGTAGCACACAGCACTCTTTTCCAATGTCTGACATTGCCACACTCACAAACTGCAGCACGAAGACACTGCAAACATTACCCTCACACAGAAAGGAGACAATTGTCTACAAGACTTCCTCCCAAGAACTTAAGTTACCAGGAAATCCACCTAAGATCTGACTAAACCATTGCAAGTTGTCTGTTTAGTTGGGGGGGCTTTTGTTTCTTTGCTTTGGTTTGTTTTTTTGGTTTGGGGAGGGGGGGAGGGGGTGTGTTTGTTTTTAAGATATGCGAGATTGTTGTCTGGGTTTCAGGTTCTATTATGCAGCTACCAACGTTCAGATGTACCATTTATAGACTTGTCTCTTGATCTGGCTGATGACAACGTTTTACTGAACAAAAGTAACAAGCAAAGGTAAACAATAATAAAGGTAACAAGCAAAAACTCGGTAACTAGGAAAATATCAAGGCAAGAAGGAAGAGCTCAGCACATCCTTCTACAACCACTCACAACAGCAAAGATAAGATACTGCACGTAGCACAGGAAGAGCAGAGTGTGAAAAGTTAACCATGTAAAACGTGATACATGGTTCAGTAGCACAAAGGTACAGAACAACTTCTGCAAGAGTGTTCAGTGCTAACTTTGATTTTATTCATATGTAGGCACTTCATCCATATGGAACAGGTCCTTCTGCCTTTTCTTTTTAAACACAACCGATAAACAGCACAGTATGTGTTATTTTTATAACTACTTCATTTTAAGAAGGTCTCATAGATGGGGCATAACAGAAGAATGAACTTACTCAGATCATGACTCACAAAACAATAATCAATGCAGGTATTACCGCAGCATTCTGCTTTCTTCATTCTGAGTCATGTAAACAATTACCCAAGCCAAACTGCACATTTTATCTGAGCAACAGGAACAACAGTTTCTATACACGCTTGAACAGAGTTCTACCTTGCCTGTACCTTGCTTTAATTATTATGATAAAATCTTTACAGTTGTTACAATCCCACCCAAATGCCAGTTAGGATCCTGCGGCGAGCTTCACTGAGCTACAAATCTTCATGAAAACCTCATGCCCAATTACACACCAGTGAATGCTTTTGTACACACTTACATTGATCCACCATGATGTTAAACAGAGCCAAAATAAGACCTCATTCATGCAATCCTGACTTTTCCAAGTAGTTAAAAATACCAAAATACATTCTATTTGCTAGATAACTGTATTGCACAGATCATTGGTCAAATATGTTGTTGGTTTGGGTTTCAAATGAACATTGTCTTAAAACATCCATTTTCTATGGAACATTTCTGATTTTGTCCTTAGATTTTTTTGCCCTTTTCTCCTCCTGTTCTCCAGAAATGGGCAGAAAGACAATTCTGTTATTAATCAAAGGCTCATATTCTGACTACTGTGATAAAAGCATCCCCAGTAAATTACGACTAGGTTTCATTAACTCATATAGTTGGAATAAGATATTTGAATATATACAGTCATATAACAGAAGTTAATCAACAGTTTGTCTGTCACTAGAGATGCATTTCAGAAACCAACCCTTCACACTGATGATCATTTGTAGCTAACAGGAATAATTTAAAGTTCTTTTTCATTAATAAAGGCTAATCATAAGAGTACCGACAGAAAAACAAAGTTTGCTAAAATCTTTTCAGAATTTGTTCTCTGGATGACATTGAAATAATGTTCAATATCAAGTAAATGACAAAATTCATACTGTCAGCCTTTGAGCTCTTAGAACTGATCTTTCATAGATTGCAGAGGGTATGAGAAGAAACAATCCAAGCATGAGCCAACGAAGGATCATTAAGTTTTACCTCAGCTTTGAGTCACTTTTTTTTATGCAGCACTATTCACTGGCAGCTTGATTATTGCTTTTAATATGTACCGTTATAATAAATTTAACGAGAAAGAATCATAGAATAGAATCATAGAATGTTTTGGGTTGGAAGGGACCGCTAGCGGTCATCTAGTCCAATAGAAACAAATACGAACAAGTAATGTGACTGAAAAGGCTAAGCACTGTGTCAGATATATCAAAATATGTGTGCTACCCTGCCAAAATACATATGTTAGCCTGCCATGTGAACAGTGTACCATGAAAGCAATAGAAGAGGAGAGCAGGAGAAACACTTAAACATTCCTTCCTCAGCTCCTCAGAGCAGCCTTTGGAGTAGCTACAAACATGGCCTGCTTCCTCATCCAACAGGTTTCACATGCAAGCAATCCCCTCGGTGCCCAGCAGCATGTAGCCCTTGAGGGCACACTGTATTTCTACGGGGGGGG
>JMFS01129660.1:0-13269 GCA_000699545.1 Podiceps cristatus | reverse complement strand
GAGGGAACAGACAGCTGAACAAACGAAAAAAGGGAAACCAAGGGTAACAAGAAGGGAACATGAAGAGGACCACTGGCTGACACTCACTTATACCAGCCATGATGTCCATGGTATGGAACACTTTTTGGCCAGCTTGGATCAACCATTCTGGCTGTGCCCCTCCCAGGTGTTTGCACCTGAGAAACTGCAAAATGTCCTTGATTGTTCAGCAGCAACTAACAACAACAGTGTACTATAGCTATTCTTCACACACTAAATCCAAAATACAGTAGCTGCTGAAGACAAAATTTAGCGCTGTCCCAGCCTAAACCAGGACAATATCTTTTGCTGAAACTGGCTAAAGCTAAAGATTAGCAATGCTGCTTTCTCATTAAAACGAGTACTCATTGGTTGAAACCAGGTACTCTATTTCAGCTGCTGTCTCTTGAGTAGCCAGAGTTGTCTTGAGTGAGAATTCAGACATGTTTAACATCCTTATCATGGTGTAATGTTGCAGAGATGTAGGAACACTAATTTGGACACAAACTCAAATACAAGAAACTTCATTTAATCTGTGAGAGGGTGAGTGTGCTTTGGTTTTGTTTAAGTGACGAGTGTGGTCAAGCACTGGAACAGACTGCCCAGAGAAGTTGTGGAGTGTCTGTCCCTTGAAGCATTCAAAACCAAACTTGACATGGCCCTGAGCAACCTGCTGTAGTTGATGCAGGCTTGAGCCAGGGATCTTGGACTGGGTGATCTATAGATGTCCCTTTCAACATAAACTCTTCTGATACAGTGGAAGACAGAATCATAAGTTAAACACCTGCACTTTGTGACAAGAGGATGACTTAGGTAGCGTGTTGAAAGCTTTGCAGCAAATGAATAGTGTCTATGGCACAAAATCCAAGCTTGCCTAAATTATAATTCCAGGTTTATTCCCTTTACAGGATATAAATAAGAGTTGCTATTGAGTTACACCCAAAACTCTTGGGAAAGTGGTATTTTATTGAAAAGCAGTAAACCGGATACTGAAATGGGAGACTAGAATATTCTCTGAAAGCACAGGTCTTATTTTTAGAAAAATGCCTACATTTTTATTGGCTTCCCCTTTGAAGGGAGGAAGGTTACCAGATAGCTAATGCATTGACCTCTTATCAAAGGAGTAAGGTGTGTAATAGTAAGTAGATGGTCCAACACTTTTTTCATTCTCTACAACAATGTGTGCAGACTGGTGGGGCTTTTGTAGTCTTCAAGAAATGGGACTTGGGGGCAACAACTGCTCTGTGCCTGCCCAGAGCATTCCAGCTGTAGTCCATTGCCGTTCAGAATAGTGCAGTTAGTGGTGGTGCTTGTGCACAAGTGTGAGCTAGAACATGTATGTGGTAAAAAGTATGGCTGATAGAGGATTAGTTCATGCCTGTCATGATGTATTAACTTCCCTTTTTTTTTTTCCCCATCCTTCCACAGCTTTGCTCAGTGTGTGTGACTGCCAGTGAAGTCTATTCTCTAGTTGCTTACTGGAGAGGGAAGTTCTGGTAGCCTGGCTCAGCTAGCAGGTATTAACTGAAGGACCAGTGCAGGCAGTCTGATTCCTTGTGTTTGAACAGGATATGGCCTGGAAAACATGGTGAACAGCAAGCAGATTATAAGGTACTGTATACTGTGGTGTGCACCTACTGTGAAAGTAGATAAAGTACCAAATATGTTTGAGGAAACTTAAAATGAAGGGTCTGGGCAGCTGACTTCCTCTAAGCAACATTTCTCACAAAAATTTGATGCTGTGGATGGCTGCAGGGGGCTGTTGCCATTGCTGCCCAGACTGATGAGGGGAGCAGCGTATCCCATTGCCAGAAGCTGCTACTTGTGTAGTCTTGCTTTCTCTTGGTTTGTTGATTATCTTTTTTTAATTTATTTAAGTGAAAACTGATGATGGTCAGTGTAGACAGAACCTGTATTTCTCTGTTTACCAAGATCTTAAAAAGCTGAAACATCCTTTTCTCTATGTACCTACAGCAAATCCAAACTGAAGAGAACTCCCCTACTTTTTCTCCTGTGTCTTCATCCTCTCCCACTAAGTTTTGGTATTTTTTTTTTCTCCTCTGATTGTCTCTTTCAGATCCTTTTGGCTGTTGAACTTTCTGCAGAAAGGAGTCAGTTTCTTAGAAAATAGCTAGCTATGCAGAAGGACAAGGAAAGCTTAAACCTGCTGATGGCCTGTGTGAAGAACACATCAAAGGTTACCACTCTGATTCCTGTAATCCAAGGAAGCTGAATAAAAGGTTTTTCAGTGCAGTTGTGATACTGGTATTCATGCTAGTGGTGCTTCCCATTGTCCACCTCTTATTTCTAGTACTGAGATTGAGTTCCTTTGCATTTACCTACACTTTTATTTAGTCTGGGAGGCAGGAAGTACTTTCTTTGTCTTGACAATTTCTAGCAACTTTATCCCAGCTTCTTCAGACTTTTGGGTCTGGAGTCCTGATTAAGTATCTGTTCTTACAAACTTGTCAGCTCTGCTTCTCCTACAGTGTTGCAGCACAATTTAGGCTTATTTTGGAAAGCATCGTTTCCTTGAAGCAATAGGTGAATGATGACACAACAGCAAGTCAGCAGTGTGTTAGGTGCCTAATTTCCTCTCACAGGTGTGTGTTCTCTTATGCTTACTCTCTTCTTGCTACTTTAGTTGCTTTTTACCAAAATGATCAAAATAAAAGACTTTTTAAATAATATTTTGTCAGCTTCTGCTTCTTTCATATGAATTCACTGATTGTTTTTTCAGTACCTCAGCTAAGGAATTCCTTTGGGTCATATGTGTATGAGCTGGGGGATGTAGTTATGTTCAGAATTTTCAATTAAGCAAAGCCAGAGGAAATGAGGTGGAAGAGTGGAATTCTCTCCACTCTCCTGTTATTGGAAAGTCCCTATCGTTTGTTCCATTTTTAGGGTGTGCACGGATTTCACAATCTAAATCCATAATGAAGCTTTTGTAAAGCCTGCCAAACAAGTTGATGTAAACTAGCTTATCTGTTGTCACCTGTGCTTTTTTACAAGTGTTGTTAAGCAACTGAACTTCCTCATATGCAATGTAAATGTTGCAACAATTTTTCTTTTCATTTATTCACAAATGTGCACAAGGTAGTATACCTAAGGCAGGCTTCCTTCTTCAGGAATTTTTCTTGTTAAAGATTTTTTTAAATGTGAAACACAAATTTTGCTTTAACTCAATGTCATCTGACAATAAGCATATTCTAAGGTCATGTCTGACTTTATGACTTGGTTGCAGTTAGTTCAGCGATAAGTACTGTTGAAGAGCACTTGATACTGTACCCAAGACAACTCTGTTGCGCTGAATAATTGTACAGCTTGCATTGTGCAGTCAGATTGGTCAGAAGTTGACGGTATTGCAATGCCTCTGTAGTGATGCTCAGCCATGGACAGTGATCTAACTGGCATCAGCCACAAAAATGTACTTGCCTTTTTTTTTGTGTGGGATGCCACAAATCTTTGCTTTTTGCAAAGAGTTTCCAAGAAGATAAACTAACATGCTTGAACACCTTTGAAATAACAGGAAGAAAATACTCTTGCTCTGGAAAAATCTGACTAACTATTAAATATAGTAAGATACAGCCAAATTTTATGAAAGGTTTCTGCAGGGCTTTGCTTTAGCTGTCATTTGACCCATTTATTGCTGCTTGCAAATATTTCTCAAAGGAAAATTCCTACAGCCTGTGGCAAAACCTAATGTAGAAGAAAAATGGCATGTTGAATGTCTACTTGAGTGCTTTTGCTGTAATGCAGCAGAGAAAGTGTCTTCTCATATCTGACACCTGCATAGTTACTAAATGTGTGCCTCTTGGCTTTTCTTCCAAGTTTCTGAGATCATGCTTTTTGAATGTGTTATGTATATCACATACAAAGCACTAAAGCTCCACCTTCCAGGATAGTACTGAAGCATGTGGTAATAGATATGCTGTCAGGTCTACTTGTGTATTTATAGGCACTTTGAGGTAGCATGTTGCCTTACTGCAATGGAAGACTTAAACCACCCCACCCCCAATCAGAAAACATATAGCAACTTGAAAAGAGTAAACAATTCTCCTGCTTGAATCCTATGATGTCTGATCCCATGCCAGAAGTAGCCTGAATGTATTTACCATTTTGTGAATGGAAACAAGGAGCCTTTCCCAAGGAGTAGAGAATGGTATATATGTCTAGAAGGAAAAAAACCTGATACCAGGCAGGGAATATTTCTGACTGCTCCTTTTCTGGAGGAAATTTCTTTTTCTGTTTATGTTTCTTTATGTTTCTAGTTTGATGTGCTGCAGTCCCTTCTGACTGCTACTGTAGTACCTGCTACCCCTGCACTTCTGTTGGTGCTATTCTGGAACTGGGATACAACATCAGACTGTTTAGGCTGCCACTTGTCAAATCCCAGGCGTGCTATAGAGCAGTGTGGTTATTTTGCCTTTTCCCCCTAACATTTTGTCTTGTGCACGTAGGATCTCTTGGGTGCATTAGCAATGGCTGGCTTCACCAGTGATACTGGTGGCGACCCATAGCTTCTGCTTGAATGCGATTTTTCTTTTAGAAAGATAAAGAACAGCCACTCTTTCTTTGGCTGCCGGTAGGTGTCTTTGCCTTCTTTAGCATTGATATCTCTCTCTAAAAGCATAAACATTACTATGGAGCAGGTTTGGTTTTGAAATGCTGAAAGTCCTGGCTACGCTTTCTGGATTTCATACAACTAAATAATTGTGGTTTTCACATCAGTGTAACTTTTCCCATGATTACACAGTAGTAGTCTGTCAATGAATTCCTGCCAAAATTTAGTATGCTGTTTGCCTCTGAAATGAAAATGCCATTAAAATTGTACAAGATCTATAGTATAAAAGGGATATAGAGGTCTTCAGGCCTGCGTACAAAATACTATATTTTTCCATTTTCTGGGTGGTCTACCCGTGCCAGTGGCTTTGAGAGGTACCTGCGTTTCATGGGGATGCTTAAGACGACAGGGCCCAGAAGCTGCTTTGCTAGTGTGAATGGGCTGTTACTGGTTAAGTGTTGTTCTGCTGAAGCCCAAGCCTGGTCTGTACCAGCAGAACTTCACAGAATCTTTTGTTGCACATCTTTTATGTGTTATCGGTTAGTTTTCCTGTCCCCTTCTTCCCCCCCCCCCATTTGCTGTGATGCTTGGCAGGGCAAGAGCTGTTTCAGAATCTCTCTGGCCTTTGAACAGCAGCCGGGGCTCTGTGGCTGTAGGTCTGCAGGCTCAGTAGCATACATCCTTTTATTTTTGCAGGTGAAGAATTATTCTTGAAGATGTGAAGACTAAGAGCTAAACTTCAGTTTATGCCTTTACTAGCTTATTCGACGGAAATAGTGGTTGTTGATCCGAGATGGAAAATTTATAACTGTATGGCTTTACTTTATCTATTTGATTTCTTAAAATACCTAAGGTCAACTGATACACATTGAATGGAAGTTTATGTTCCTATGTTCTTATTGCAGCCCTTTATATTAGAATATATAGTGCAACTATTTTAGTCCTTTCTCTATGATTTAAAATGAGAAGAGGATTTTTTTTTTTTGCTAATTTGAGACTTGGTAGTTATTCAAGAATGAAATAGGAATCTTAATGCTGACTGTCTTGAAAATGACACTTGCTGCATTTCTGTTTGTGATAATCTTTCGCACTCTTGCAGTTGTGCTGGATTACTATTTGGTCATGGTATAAAGTACACCAATGTGGGAACATTTTCAATTTGTGAAGTATATGTAGAATTTTAAATCGTGACGCTGTTGCTTTTATTTAAATAGTATGAGAGATCAGACTTCCTTAAAATTGGAACCAGCTCTTAGATGGGGAAATACTGACTGCTAATACCTT
Organism: Podiceps cristatus; assembly: GCA_000699545.1. Taxonomy (NCBI): domain Eukaryota; kingdom Metazoa; phylum Chordata; class Aves; order Podicipediformes; family Podicipedidae; genus Podiceps; species Podiceps cristatus. The sequence continues at coordinate 7,403 of JMFS01129660.1, read as the reverse complement.
TTACAGTGCAATTCAGCTGTCATATAAACTGTCAGTTTTGATCACATCCCAGAATCTCACATCTATCTGGTTTGATCAATTAAAAGGAACTGTAACACAGACTTAACAAATTTAAAACAACTAGAACCTTAAGACTACTAAAATCCCCTAAGCAATAATGCTGTATGTTTGATTTTGATAAATTGAATGAACTGTAAAATGATGGTTTAAGTTATAGCTGATATGTAAATGTTTTTAGTTAACATGAAGGTGTGCAAAGCGGGAGACACGTGTTTGAAATGTACAACTTCCCATCATTTAATGTTGCAATTAGTACTTGCAGTGGTGGACACAGCCTACTCTTGACACTAAGTAGGTTGAGTTTCTCTCAGAAATGCTTGTTGTGACTTCAAAATGTGATGGTGAACTTGCACTAATTAATTGAAGTAATTTCCTTTGTATGAGCTTGTTCACTAGTGATGGATTCTGTCATCTCAGGTGGGAACTTCCTTGCTTAACTGTGTCTACACCTGAGCTAGTTGTCTAGGCAGCTGTTTGGTGAGCGAGAACCCTCTAGCTGATTAAATTGAGATTGCAGGCTGCTTTGAGCAAGCGCAGGTGCCTACCTTAGGATGAGAAGACTGGTGCTGTGAATTGCATTGGCAATACGGATGCCTGCTCCACTGACCGAAAGGCGCTTAAGGTGGCTTTCTGGGGCCTATGCATGTGTTGCTTTAGGTAGCACTCCGTCTTGTAATGGGGAAGCAGCTATTTTATCTGAAGGACTCTGTAGGATAAGCAAAGGTGACAGGGTTTGGTTACTTCTGTTTGTTCTTCCTAGTAAGAGCTTATTGTACAGTAAATATGTGTATGTGCAATTAAAAAAGGGGGGGATAGAGTGCTTTTACAGGTACTGTTCCTGTGAGACTGCTGCTTTGGAGTTGACGTGAAGAGGAACAGCACTCCCAAATTGCTGCCTGCCTCCTGAGCATCCTCTGCACAGCGCTGCAGCTACGCTGTCCCTGCTGTCCTCGCCATCCCTGGCCTTCTGGTCTTTCTGTTTGAGGGACTGACTGGCATGTTTGATTTCCACCCTGCTTGGCCTCCGAGATGTCTTCCATGGCTCTATCATGTGTGCTGTGACTTTGATGTTAAACCATGCTTCCAGCCAAACATGTAATGGTTCACTCCAAAACTCTCTAGAGAGTTCAGGTATTTTTGTCTATTGGTTCACTGAGGCTGTGGCATTTCGGTGTAAACTAATGACTGTCCGTGTTCCCCTCGTAAAATGTTCCTATAATTACTTACAAATGTTGGCACCTACTGTATGGCTTGTGTGCGCTGAAGGACGGGATGGGGCCAGTTTATAGCCCTGGATGGTATGAAAGGGAAAAGGTGGCCAAAAATCAATTAAAGAGAGATTCAATTAAAGAGAGATTCTTTTGAAGTAAGTACAAGCTCACATTCCTAATGAAGGTCTGAAATCTTGTGAGTGATTCAATGTGCTGAGTGAAATAATGTCACCAGTTTGGTCCTGACCAGTTCTTGACTTTCAGGGGAGTGGTTTTGATTTTTTTTTTTTAAATGCTTTCACTCTAGCAATAATGTGAACTTATGGCAATGGCACTGGCTATTTATCAGCTCACTTTTTTTTCCTAATTAAAACACCCTCTCAGTAAGGCTTACTTTTAACAATGCAGATAGGGATTTTTCCCCATTAGTTTAACATTTTGTGGGTGTATCTGTTCAGCTTCCCCTCTGGCTTGTTTGCGACTGAGGGAAAGATGGAGGAGAGAAGGCTTTGTAAGTCTACAGGATGTCAGGTGTGTTGTATTAAGTTGTTCTAGTTCCATGTGTTCCTCTGATTATTTTAATGAGGAGTCTTCATTTCAATCCAGGTTAAGGGGAAAACATATAGGAAAGGCCAGGAGGAAAAACTTAGTCTTTATCTTTACAGTAGGACTGTACTGCCTTTGGCATTATGCATGTGGAAGAAACATAGCTCTGCTTATATGTTAGTGGGGGGGATCAGATGATTAAAATTCAGTGCTTAATTAAATTATCTCACTAAATATGTCTAAGAGACTGCCTCCATACTGAGGCAGTTAATGGTGCTGGCCTTCTAAGTCTGTAATAGTTGATGTAGTTAAACTTAGTAGCTAAATAGAATAAAATCCAGAACCCTTGCAGTATGCCTGATGCACCAAAACACACTGGGAAGAAGCTCTTTGGGATTCTGGTCACATTTTGTTTGTGGTTTGACTCTGCCTTTTAAATAAAAGATGATGCTCTTTTATTGCACGACAACAACCTCTTCAGTAGTCTATCCCTAATGTGTTTGCAATGCTACATGTTTCATGCTTGTGTGGGACAGGCATGGGTCCCATGTCAGCATAAGTGGGGCTTTTAATTTTGTGCATGCACAGGGCTAATCACTCACTGCTTATTACTTGGTTACAGATTTCCTTGCTTGAAGAATCTCAAATAATGCCTTTTCAAACGTAAGTCTGTTAATGCTGTTCTGTGTTTAAGCAAACGGTGGCCAAGTTAAAGATCTGTAGCTGTGAACTGTGTGTTAGCAAGCAATTTCTTTGGTACACCTCTGATTCTTGAAGAATGTATGAAAAAAAAATAGAAAATCACAGTCTTATTCCGCAGTTTCTTGTGCTCTACCAAGTTTCTGTCCTGCAGTGTTTACCAGACTGTCTTTTAAGGTGTCCTATTTGGCAATGATTATATCGCAAAATCACTAGCAAATTCTGGATCTTATTATTTGGAGATTATGTATTAAAATACAGTTGACTCTTGAGTTTTACCCAGTGAAAACGGAAACCGTGCTCCCTATGGATACAGGCGCAATATGCTTGCTTCTACTGAAGGCGGTTTTTACAGCTGGGTGTTAAAGTCATGAAAATCAAACTGCTGACACAGCCTTAATCATAGTGCCACAAGTAGCACGTCTTTGTTTTTGTATGAGTTTCATTGGTACTATTAATAGTGAGCTCCTTACAGGTGTTTGTATATAATAACTCTTATAAGACAACACTTGGTAAGTTTTCAAATGAATCACGCTAATTCCAGGATTAATTTTTGCAGAGAATTTTTTCCTTTTGAGGTTTTTGGTCATAAAAATCTGTATGTTGAAAATATGCATTACTTCTAAGTGCAGCTTTGTGTTAGGGGCAAAAGTAGAAAGAGAAATGGTCTTGACTGTGATAGTGGGTGGATCACTTGATCTGATGTTTCCGTTGTCTCCTTGGAAAAAATACTGATCTCTGTTACTGGTCTGACACTGCTGCTTGGCTGTCAGGATAGCGTAGGAGGTGTAGGTGCAGCATTAACCTCTTCGAGGGAATACTGGGTTTGGCAGAACTGTGCGGAAAAGCCTATATCCTTCCGTTCCAGACACCAGCAAGGAGAACTGAATACAGTAGAAAAGACTTTCCTCAGCTATTTCTGGGTGTATGTATCGATATGCTTTCAGCAGAGCGGATGACAGAAGGCAGAGTTCCCCTTGCAGGGGCTCTCTGCTGGGTCTGGTGTACGTGGTGGGGTTAGGAGGATAAAGGAGTGACTGTGTACCGAACGCGAATCTGGAACAGCTTAGGTGGCTGTATAGTCACTTCTCGGACAGCTTGGTGAAACACCCTCTATATAAACTGTAAAACCCATTGTTCTCTCGTATGGTTATCATTGAGCCTCATTTTAAAGCAGCTGAGCGTTGGTGCATTGCCTCTACCAGGTAGTGTCCTTTTCATGCAATAATACATCAGGGCGTAATTATTTCAACCTCTGGAGGAACTGAAGTGAGGAACTTGTTTCAGAAGTGAGCAATTTTCTGTGTGTGGATCCTGGCATCTATAAAGCAAACAAGTCTTTGTTCAACTCCAGTTAAAACTGTTTTGGGACTACTGTGGAAACATGGCTAGCAAACCTGGTATGGTACTGAGACGCTTGTCTTTCTCCCTGGGCTGTACCTCAGCTTGTTGACATCTGAAAAATGCGTGTTAGGTTTATTTGCAAATGCTAATGCTTTATATGGATTTCAGAGATGCATCAGATACTGTAGTATGTGTGTGTGTAGTTGCACCTTTAGACAGTTTAGGCAATGAAGTATTTGATCTGAATTTAGCTGAAGGTTTTTATTAGGCTTTTAAGGGATTTTGTAGGAGGAATGGCTTAATTAGCATGGAGACCAGCCATGCAGAACTAACACTCCTAGCATACTGCTATCTTTGTTAATACATTTACCCATGCTTAGTTCATTAATTACATGGAAAAAGGCTGAGTAATCCAGTGGAAAATGATGCTGGAGAGGTGGGAGAGGAACCAGAGAGCGAGGAGGAGGAATCATAAAGGTAAAGTTTCTGGTTCAGGATGTTCCAGATCGAAGCTGTCAAGCTCAGCAAAACCAAAATCATCTGCTGGTGAGAGATAGATGATGCAAAAGTGTGTCTAGGGGAAAGGAGAGGAAGATTACTTATGTTTAATGCTGGAGGTTGCTATGAAATTAAGAGCTGGGAAAAGTTGAGGTCTCCTAAAAACTGCCAAAAACCTTCTTTCAGGATGTTTTTGGTTGGTCTTCAGCTGTGGTTGACTTGGCTGACCACATGGGTACTAGTGCTGGGGAAAACATCAGAAATATATAGCTGGCAATGGGAATGGGGATTACAGGCAGGATGGCCCCTTTCAGTGGAAGCATGCAAGAGTAAAACTGCTGTTCATGAACAGAAAAAGTATTTTTCAAGAAACCTTGCTTTTGGGTTTAAATAAGTGAATTGCATTGTGTAGGTCTTGTAGTATAGTGTGAATAAACTTGATACTCCTGAAGTAATGATTAAAGGTGAAAGATAAGCTGCTTGAAGGGAAATATTTTGCTATGCATCATCAGTTCTGCATTAGTCACTATTAAATCGAATTCTGACTTGATTCTTAATTCCTTGGTTGCTTTGTTATTGTGATTTGGTCATCATTCCCAGTACCTCAGCTGTACCTGGCTTAGACTTCAAACTATTTCCTGTTAATTCCTCATGACGAAGTATGAACATTTGTGGTTGAACTTTGTAGTGAGTAATATTTACTGCTTTAGTAAGTAATGAGACTTCATATAGAGGGAAGATGCTTTGGGTCTCCTCCTTAAGCACTTTCAAGGAGTGCTGCTATTCTGGACACCTGTGAGAAGACCTTGTTGGTGCCCAGACCTCTTGGGAGTGGAGTTTGAAGAGGAGTAAGTCAGCTCTGTGCTACTTTCTCCATTATTTGAAACAAGTTTCAAATGCAGTGAAGCTTGAGGCAGGCATGGAAACTTTTTTCAAATTTCTGTCCCTTCTTTGAGGTGGGAAAAGAAACTTTGTGTGGTGGTATGAGCAACAGGAGAAGTTGTTGCGAGGAGAGGGAGAGCAAAATGGTTCAGGAAGAAGAAAGTCCAAGTTCAAAATCTGAAAGCAGAGCCCTTGTTGGAGCAGAACTGGGGTACTGTTTCCCCTTTTCCCCTGCCAGGGTCAGGAGAGTCATGGCTCAGAAGCCCCATAATGTCTGTTCTCCTTTTGTAGAAGTTTATTTCATGTTGGTGTGAAGATTAGCAGAGAGTACCTACCCTCCATTTCTCTATCTTGACTTTTCTCTGCAGCAGAGATACTTAAGAGATGATACTCTTGTTCCCTGACGGACTGATGATGCAGTAGCAGCGTGCTCTCCCCCTTCCCCAGCTGCACGCGGGGCTGTGCAGCAGTGGCACAGTGAAGCTCTCTGCCTAGATGGAGGCGACCGAAAGGCTACCTGCAGCCACCAGAGCAAGGCTGGCTGGGCTGTCTTGGCATGGCAGATCAGCGCTTTGCATGAAGATAATGATGATGGGATTTTTAATAAGGTGGGAAATCAAATAGCTGATAACTTGGTTAGTATTTTATTTCCTATAAAACCCCTAGAGTGTCCTAGTCAGTAAGAGAGGATACAATACAAATGTCATCATAAGTCTTCATATTTTTCAGGCCTCTGTATGCTTTGAAATAAATCACTTGATTAGAGCTACTGCCTTTGCTTTGTCCATTCCTTCATTTGAAAGCAGGCTCTTAAAGAGCAGCTGCACACTTTGCTCTGGCTGAGGACAATACTTGGGTAAGTGTGTGTCACAACATGCTCTCAATGCATGGCTGTGCTTACAGAACAGACCTGGTCATGCCTAAACCTGAGCTTTTTATCACAAATAAAAGGTTGTATTTGTAAGCAGCAAGAAATTGTGTTCCTCCAGTATATTAGCTTTCTCCATCTTTCCTTGGATCTCTTTTTACATTGGGTCTTTTCTGTTTTGGAATTGTGATGTATGGCAATTAGCTTCCTACCTCCTGTGCTGTTGGGTTTTGGTTATTAGGAAACCTGCTGCCAGAATCCCTGTCATCGAGCAGCTGTAGCTGCCACCATTTCCCCTCTCCCTTTCTGAGCTTTCAGAGAAACTCATGGCTAACTTTAGAGCTGATGTCAGCCTTTCTGCTTCCCAATTTAAGTGGGAAGGGAGGAAAAACTCCTCAATGAGCAGTCTTCTTTCCAGATCCCCGGTTATGAAGTATGTGTCTTTCTGAAAAATTTCACTGTGTCACAGCTGGTGCACTATGTGGTGATGTAGCACTGGGTAACGAGCAAAGTAACTTCTATCTGCCCTACTCTGGGACTTGAAGTTGCCAGTTTATTCCCAGACTTGAGTTTTTCATGTGCTTGAAAAAAGCCACAAAGTTGGCCAACAACAATTTCATTCTTTTCTATTAATGATTTAGTGTTGTCCAGATGTGCAGAGATTTACTTCTTCCATGCATGAAGAACTGTCAAACTGTTGCATCAAAGGGTAGTTTCAGGATGTAATAAGGTTTCTGTTCAAGCAGAACACTTATCTTCTTGAAAGCATACTTTACATCACTTGCTGAATGTTTCTTTTATATAATTTTTATATATATATATCATGTTCATCTAGATACAAGATAGGTTGTTGCAGAAGGAGTGTATTTGTATTGTTTTGGCATAGTGGCAGCTTTTTTAAAAAATCTTGAACTATGATGAATAATAGAAGTATGTGTTTCTGTTTTTTTGGCAAAAAGTATGTTCACTTTGATTCTTGTGGAAAACATGTTATCAAGATTCTAGCTATGTTGTGTTGGTAAAGAGAAAACTTAGTTTCATTTCCATTTTCTTTTATTCCTCTTAAATGCCTGTTTGGCTACTGCTTGACCTGAGGTATCAGCATGAAGTGTCACTTACAGTTGTGGCTGTAAGGAGCTGCCCTACTTGCGTCACCTTTTCTTAGGAACTGGGCATGGTGGGTTGATGCCAGGTGCCCACCAAAGCTGCTCTATCACTCCCCACCCTCAGATGGACAGAGGAGAGAAAATATAACTAATGGCTTGTGGGACAGGGGGATCGTTCAGCAGTTACCA
>KL287553.1:19084-40406 GCA_000699545.1 Podiceps cristatus | reverse complement strand
AGGTAAAAGGGGCGAAAGGATGGCACCCCCTGATGCAGCACCCTGCCTTTACCTGCGCGCTTGCCGACTTGTTGGCAAACTCTGGTAATTGACAGTGAAAATCTTGGTTGTTGCAGCCAAACAGGTTTGTACTGCGCTCCCATGCTGTGCAATAGCTGCCACCTAAAATTTAATTTTACTGGTGACTGCGGTGGTCAGCTGAATCTCATACTTGATCCACTTCCCAGCACGGGCAATCTGTTAGGTAGTATTTAAAACACTGGTGGGATTCAGTATTGCCTGATAATCCTCGGTAGTTACTGATACCCAGAAGATGTCAAAACGAGAGGTTCACCAAGCAAGAAGCAGTATCGCAAACTCAGTGCTTTTGGACTTTCAATATATTGTGTCATGTTTGAAGTTTTGTAACTTACTGTTCACTTCTGAGCGCTGTACCTCTGCTCCTCCCCTTGTTCTTGGGATACAGAAGTAGTTGTATAATATTGGGGAGTAAAGGCACGGGCTCTGCGGTTTAACGCTATCATAGCTATGGAGCTGTTTCCTCAACTTTTACCTGAATGCCAGGTGGTCTCTCACACCTATGATGTGCCTCTGACTGGATACCTATTCACTAATAAAACTAGAGAGTACTGAGTGCCAGACTTTTAAGTTGTGCTGATATCTAGTTGTCAAAGGGTAAGTGAGCATAAGATAAAAGCCAATGCCGTGCCTATTTTATGTCTTTATATTGCTCCTCAAAAGAGAACGATCCTCCTGACACGATTTTGGGTTTCACCCTCCTGTTGCAGTCATCAGTCAAGTTCCTGTATTTGTTCAAAGTCGGTATTTCATGCACTAGATTTTTTGTGGTTTTATGTGGATTTTTTATTTATCACAAGAGAAAGATAAAATTCAAAGAACTGAATGTCTAAAAAGAAATCTTTCCTTCCTATAAAAAGTTACACATATCAACTCTTGATCTGACCTCTCAGGGAGGTATAACTGTAATCAAAATCTTTCCTTCCTATAAAAAGTTACACATAAAATATCAACTCTTGACCTGACCTCTCAGGGAGGTATAACTGTAATCTGAATAAGGTGCTACAGTTTTGCAACAGTAGAATTAAATACAAAATTACAGACGTGCGCATACTGTGATAAGGGATAATTCATGCATGTAATGCTCAGGATATGTGGCTCCTCAGTGGTGTATAATCGTTTCCATGGGCAGTTTTTGGTGTGTTACTGGTTGTGTGCTCTGATGCCCAGGATGGCTGAACTGTGCAGGCTCAGCCTTGGTAGACTCAGCTCTCTCTGGGAAGTACCTTGGGACCCAATCCTGAAAACAAACTTGTGGCTGTGATCTTGGCATGCTAGGGTAACCTACCGATTCCATACCAAAAAAATACAGAAAAAAACCCATAAAGTACATTATGGTAGGTTGCCGGATAGCAATCTGTTAAGGTTTGGAGGAAGGTGAAGGGTGGATTTTTTGTTTTGTTTGGCTTTTGAAGATTTAGTCCTTTATTAATGATTTCCTTGATTTCTACAGTTGTGCACTGTCAGAGACTGTAGAATAGATTATCTCCTCCTATCCATTTTGCCTAGTGTAAGTCTATTCAGAATTGCCTATAAAGGTCAGCACTGATCTGTCTAACTTCCATGCCAGGCAAATAATCAGATATAATTGCACTGAAATCAATGAATATGTACTGACATGAAACTGTCAGAAGAAAATTGGCCTCATGGTGTTTTATATTTGTATAGCTGAATGACAAAAATAACTGTCATAAACACAGCATGTCCTTCCAGAAGAAATAGTCAATGCCTATCTTACAGTTGTCCAAAAAGTTTCTTTCTTCTGTTTCAGCAGCTTTGGGTTAGGAAAGTGAAGGCAGCAATCTTGGAATGAGAGCTGCTCTGGAGAAACTTTTTGTTCCGGTGACTAATCTCCTTCTCCTTAATTCTGCGCTGTTAATCTTAGCATGCACGTATTCACACTATTAACGTTTGGCAAGGACTGTTTTCTTAAACAGGGCTCCTTAAGCATGTTACCAGGTGTCACAGGGTTCATTCTAATGATTGTGTTTTAAACTGCTGCTCTTCACATTAATTATATATATTTCTATCTCTAGGCATAACAGCAAAATGTAAGTGGTATGGAATGTTACATTCCAATTAGTTTTGCCGTGCAAATGGGGATTGTATTTGATGGGTAAGTCTGACATGTACTGCATGACTTGTCATGTTTTTCCTGGAGAGAGGGGACTCTTGGGACTGAGTCACCATGGAAGAACATGGAGCCCCGTGGGCACAAAACTGGTGCAATGGAGTGATGAGTCAGACCTCTTATCTTTAAATTTGTTATTATGTGGTATTCACACACGGAGTGCATTGCATTCATTGTGCACCTAGGCAAGTAACTAGCAGGCAAAAAACTCAAATCAGTCCTCTTGACTTTGGGATGCCTTGTCTTTGCAGAGCTGTTCCTGCTTCTATTGGAATGAAAGGCTGTTGGTCAGGATCAGGTTAAGGAAATCACTTCCCAAGCAAATCAGGTCTGCCAGGCCACATGCATTAATTTCTTACATTTTTTTTCAAATGCAGTAGTAGTATGACCTAATACTTACATTTTCACTTCCTGCATTGTAGATGTGCACCAGAATTTTCAGCCTTTTGAAACTGCATAAAGAGTAGAGGAGTAAAAGCAGTGTTGCGTCTTCATAGACCCCAATATTTGCCTACACCAAATGATGTTTATGGGTGTTGCTGTGGAATGACAGTGTTGTTTCTGATTCCAGAGGAAGCTGATGTTATTTTTAAGCTAATGAAAATAATTGAAATTTCTTAGAGGTGGTAGCCTCAGAAATATGTTAAACAGTGACTGCTCACTCAGCTGTTTTAATAAACAAAACAGAGCCTTACATCAAAGATGTCTTCACTTAGACACTTATTCTGAACTTCCCTGAATAGCGATCATTAATAACACCATCTTCTCAAGCTAACGGAGCATGAAAGTTCCTTGATTTATAATCATTTGGGAGCAGATGCTCGGAATTCTGTCTGCTTATACAAACAGCACAAGAATGACACTTTCACTGAAAATGGGGGGGGCAGGGGGCCAATTGCCTGTGGAGCAATTGGAATGGCCTGGAAGAGTGTAATGCAAGGGCTCCCTCTCCTACTGCATTACAAAAGCTACTAGAGAGATGGTGTTTGGAAAAAAAATGCATGAGGTTTTATTTGAAAGTCGTACCGGAACACTATTGATCTGTATATTTTTACATCTTGTGAATGTAACCAGTCACCATTTTGTGATCAGACATTAGCGCTGGGTTTGGGATGGAGTGTGTGTGTCATTAGTCTTGAAAAAAAAAAGCTTCACGTTGCCTTAAATTGGGAAACTGTTGCAACAAAGACACAATGGAAAAAGTACAGGAAAGATGTGCCAATTTAGGTCTAAATCATACTGATTCCAATTGAAACGTAAATGCTTTATTTGTTTCTAAGTTATCAGATAATACCTATTATATTCTCTAGATGTGTAGATACCTAGAATGTCACATGGAGAAATCAATGCAGGGAGTGTTTAGTGGTCTCAGCAACTGAGATGAAATGCAAAGCCACTTGAAAAAATTTGGAAATTACGATGGTCTTTGTGTCCATTGTGGAGATGAACAAAGCTGAGACCACTTGCACTGATGAAGAAAGTGATACCAGAACTGGAAATCTCTAGAGAAACCCATCTCAACTCTAGAGAGATGGAAATCTAAGAATAGCCTTCAAATAATGCTTGTTTGGGTTTAGTGGCCGTAGAATTGGAACGCCATGAAGCTGGGAGGTGATATCATGCAACCTGGGAGTCAATAGCATTTTGTTATGGACTGCACTAGAGCCAGAGTTTTGCCCTGCCTCTTAAGATAGCCAGGACTGAAATGTATGGGGCTAAATCCTTCTCTCATTTGCAGTAACATAAATCCAATCTTAGTGTATTTTCTTCCTCACACTGAAGAGAGAAAGGGATCACAACCGTACTACCTATGCGTGGCATGTCCACAACTGCTGCTAGGGAATATAATTATTTTATGCTGTGCCTGTGTGCTACTCAAAACCTTTACCATTAACTGTGTGACGTCATCTTTTCCTCCTGTATCCACTACATCTGTACTGATTATGTGAGAAGTACCACTGACAGTTCACATACCTGTGCATGCGCCACAAGGACCCAGAGGGAAATCCTAAGCTGTATCTTTTATTGTACAGAGGCTGCACTTGTATAAGGATGCTCTGTATAACCAGAACAGCCTGTAAAGGGAAATACAGAGATTCTTATAATTGTTCAAAAGAGATTACAACTTAACAGAATTCCATCCTATAATGTACAAAGTACAAAAATAAAGGTTCTTTTCAGTTAAATCCTCTACCAGATTGATGCGGAGAAGCAATGCAATATCTCAAATGATTTGGACTTTTTTAATCTTCTTAGCTAGAAGAGATGTCAGAAGAGCCAGGGGTGGAGATCTACAAAAATGGAGTAGAAGATTCATGTGGAATTTCCTCATGTAGTGGTCTGGTTGCCTCAGCTTATTTTGCTTAAAATGAAATTCAGACTTCAGAAGTACACTTGATTTTATTTTCTCTTGTCACTGACAAGCTCTGCCTTGGCTTTGTTGTCTAAAGAGGTAACAGCAATTAAAATGCGATGTGACAGCGACTTCTATAAACTGTTTTGTGATGTAAGAATCATAACGTGAGATTTTTCTGACACGATGAAAATTAACAGGGGAAAGGAAATCTTTCAGCGTTATCTGTGGCTTTTCAAATGTTCAGCCAGAACTTACTCCTGATCACTGACTCCTCACACGGTGAGTGTGAGTTGAGGCCTGTTTAACTGGTAAAACTCCTTCACAGTGAAGTTTGACCACTTTATTTGAAATAACTTACTTTAAATAAAAGCCTGATACATCATAATATCCCCCTGGGCCTTCCTGGGGAACTGATTTAGTGCCAGAGTTTTCTTTGCTTAAAGGTGAATGGGTCCATTGACCAGTGAGACTGTGTTGAACTGTTCATCTTGGCTTGTGCAGGAGGTGGAACTGTGTTTGCACCACACTTGGCACCAGGCAGGATGGATGAGCTGGTTCCATCCAGGAGGAAGAGCCATGTCTAGTGGTCCCAAAGCAGTGGCTAAGTCCACAGGTGACTAGAGGAAAAGAATAGTAGAAGATAATGCAACACTTTCTGGGATGTAATTATTACCATTAAAAGATTAAAGCCAAAAAGTCAACTGTGACTTACCTTTGTCTTCAAGTGATAAAGATGAAACCCGGTGCAAGGAGAAAAGGAAAGAGCAGCTTTAATTCGAAATGTAGGAGGGAACTGTGTGAGCAAGATGGTAGTATGATCTTTCCGGAAGGCTTTAAGCTGAATTGAAGATCTGATGCATGTTGTTCTGATCTTGCCTCTGGTTCTAGGCAACTGCAGTTCCTCACCAAGTCTGGACACGTGTGAAAGGAGCTGCCTTTTGTATATGCCCTTATGCCTCACAGAATTGCTCTATATAGTGGCTATTTATGTCTATTGAGTTTTCTCACAATTGTGCTGTTGTACTTGATTGGTGCCAGAGTTAAAGTTAAATGATGGTTGGCCTGTGCTTAGCCACAGCAGCATTGTCCACGGTAATCACTGCCACAAAGTAGGTCTTGATCATAGTCTGAAGTACCAGTTGCCTCTCCTCTTTTCTTTCCTCTTTGAAATCATCTTTGCTTTGGCATGCGTGTCAATGAGCGTGGTCATGTGGTGTGCAACACAAACTTGCGTTGCGCTGGGAAGCTTGCCTCCCTGAAGAAAGAAGGGCTCTTGGCTGCCCACCAAAGCCCATCACGGCTTGACAGTTACGCTTTAGCGAAATGGACCGACCAACTTCTCGGTGGGCAGAGTGCCAGCCTAACAGATGGACCTGAATGTGGGCAGCCAGCAAAGCACATACATACGTGTAGATGTAGATAATTGTATGTATGGGCATAATAAATAGGCATATTTGCTATTTGAAAAAAGTTGCTGAAGCGATGAGCCTGAAGAGAGACTTCTTTTGGGGAGGGGGCGTGTCAGGGTGCTCAGCAGAAGGATCTGTGCTTTCCTTGTTGCTCTCTGCTTGCGGTTTTGCAGATTATATAATAAACAAAGGAGGCTATTTAGTCTTTTGAATCCAGGCGCTTTTGTTACTAGAACTGAGAATGTGCAAAATGACATTTTACTGCAGTGAATCCCCTTACAAACCGCTTGAAGCTTGCTACCAGCTCAGATTCGACCAACAAGTTGACTAGTACAGCTTGAGATCAGTGGAAATATGTGCATGCCACACTTTTTGTTCTGAATTATGTTTTGAAGTATGAAATACTTCACTGAGCAAGAAGTGTGTAGAAATTAGTTTCCAGTACAGAACATAACAAAACTTTCTCCACAGGTCCTAGCTTCCAAAATCTTTGTGCATAGTTCGCTAGCGAGTAAATGCTAAGCCCCTTCCATGGATGGCAGTCAGCTAACACGTGCATGCAGGCCATGTAATAATTTATAATTAAACACTCTTAAGTCTTTTGAAGACCTAAACATTAGTTGCATCTCTACAGAAGGGACATCGAAAAGCTAGATGATTTGAACTTGTCTGCAGAGAGATTTGATTGCAGAAGCCGATTCCCCTTGAGCCAATTTCCCTAACTGTATCAGTATGATGCTGGGGAATTGCCTGGTGTTGCTGTTTCAGGGCACACAGGTATCTTGCTTGAAGGTGCAGCTCTCCGTACTAGGAGAGAGCACTTAGGGGATTGCAGGATGAATAGCAACGAATACCCACCTGGAAATTGCCTCGGTCTCCTCTTAAAAATCTGGAAGGTCTGTGGGCAGAGTTTTCCTTGAGCTGACAGGGTAAACCAAGGATCTGTGATTTTTGGCAAAATCTGTAATGAGGTCTGAATACCCTCAGTATAAAAGTAGAGATTCAGCTTTGTGTTTCTAGGACCCTTAAGTTAGATTAGCAGGTATTACTGGGATAAGAAAAATCTTGTCTCAAATCCTGGAAATAAATTATATTTACCCTATCGAATGTAATCCCTTTACGCTTAACCTGAAGACATGGCAGCTGTCTGTGCGACTCCCAAATCAAGTACTGTGGTCACTGGTTCCCTAAGTGCACACAGTACACAGAAAAAATTTGTGAGCCAGCACTAAATGGGCCAGCAGGCCTAGGGAGTACATTTTGGCTTAAAGGATGGGACCAGGACCAGGCTTTTGGTGGGGGCTGACCTACCTGGCCAAGCATCCAAAGTGAGTGCAATGAAGGGACCATTTTGAAGAGGGGGAATAATGAGGTAATTTCTTAGGGCCCAGATTTCAAAAAAAAGATTTAAAACTCCTGTAGGCTTCAGGGACAAGTATTTGTTCCCATAATGGGAATGACAAGAGTGTGCCTGGTGCATTCTAAATATTGAATGAAAGGATGTGTTCTGATCTGAGTGTAATGTCTGATGTGCACACAATTTTATTAACTTTTTCTTCTTGTTTTAGTCTTTCAGACATGTTTACCATGTGACTCGGCTCTGCTCTTAAATAATAACCAGAACAAGCGGTTTAATGGTGTGCACTAGTGATGGGGACTACAGAAATTTAAATCCCCTGTGTGGGAATTCCTCAAATTTCAACTCATTTAATCCCAGTCTCCTTAGTCCACTTCTACCATTGCCCATTGTGCAGGCTAGGGGGAATGTAGCCCTTCAGTCTCAAGTGATTTTATCAGTTTTCTTATCACCTACATTCAGCTGTGTCTGGTGGGACTATTAGAAAAACACAGGTGCAGTCCTCCAAAGGACTGGGAAAGGGCAAAGTGAAACAAAAACAGGATGGAGGGAGGAGGGTTTTTAAAAGGGGAAAGTGGGATGGAGAAAAATGAGATGTGAAAGAAGAAGGAAAGCAAGGCAACAGGGAAGGGTAGAAAGAAAAAAACTGAAACCAGTAGGAAAGAAAGGGAGAGGGAAAGAAAAAAAAACAAACCCAACTATCAGACAAAGCGTGCTCCAATATGTGTTCCAGCTAAGTTCCTTTTCTTTTAACATGTCAGGGCAGGACTTATCTTACAAAGGCTTCTTTGGGAAAAGTGTCTCATTTGACATTACGGGACTACTTCCATAAGGAGCTCGCTCAAGAAGACCTTTATGGGGTGAAGATCGATGCTAACAGTAGCAGGGTCAAGCCAACAGACAGGATGCTAATTTCCTTTTTATTACTGAGTTTGCTGAGGTAGGAATATATTTGTTCTCAACTAAGTGCGGGCCCTGAAAAGAGGAAAGTAAGTCGCTGTATGTTTTAAGCCTGTGGACAGGCACATTGGAAGTTGAACTGCATCACACTGTGTTCTGTATAACCTTCTGCAAAGAAAGGTGATGCATAGTGTTAAATACTGTAATATTAGAGGTATTACTTTTGTAGTCCCTGTTTCTCTAGATAGATACAGAAGATTTAAAAGCAATCAGTGTTTGCGAACACTTCATCAGTCTACCCTAAAAGGCACTTTGCCAATTTTTCCTTCCTGACCCCTGTTTAATCTAGTCATATTAAGACCGACATTATTACGGACAACTGCATGAAACTTGTTTACACAGAGGAGATAAACAATAACTCCTGTACAAGACTAGTAACTTAAAATGCCGCTACATACTGCATTTCTCTGCACCATGGATTATCCAGTCATCCTTCTTAGGTGGAAGAATTGGTAGAATACCTTCACCTTTTGGTGAAGGGTATATTTCATTTGTTCCATTGTAATGCTAATCTGTATTTCCACAGGGAATGCTATGTTTCTGGTAAGCTGGGAGCCCTGTATTATCATTGTTGCTTGCATTTACACTTAAATGTTGCCATCTTTTAAAAACAAGCTAGCAGAAAGATAATTATTCCTGTGCCATTTGTGGCTTTTATTTATTTATTTTTCTTTCAAGACATGAAAGCATGTAGTAGGACATTATCAAACTCTTAATTTGTTGTAGGCAGTCAGACTTTTGATGGTGTGCTTGACTATCCGAAGAAAAGACCATAGCTTCTTTACCATAAGCTCTGTTCCAAATAATTAATGTAATGTTAGTGGGCTTAGTGAAGCAGTGGGCTATATTGCAGTGTCTGCAAAGCATGGAAACCTACTGTGCCTTTCTGTCATAAAAAGGCCCTGTGCTGTAGATCCTATGAAGAATTTGTAGAGATACTTGAAAGGATAAAACACTGTATAAATTCCTAAAGTTCAAAGAGAAAATACCACTCAGGATAAAAAAAGGGAGCATAGCCCAGCAGCAGCTTAACCATATATGACAGATCTAGTGCTAAGTCCTGCGCCATCAATGCAAATGCCTCTGGAGTTCACCAAGTAGCCAGATGGAAGAACTAGAAGAAAGGTTTTGAGAATACTGACCTTTTGGGGCGGGGGGCAGAGCAAAAAGGTGTGTGCTTCCTGATGCAGTGACTGATTCTCTGGGCAGGATACGAACAGGGAAGATTTAAGATGTGTACAGCTAGATCTGTCTTGCGTTTCCTGGGAAAACAGCATTTAAAGGCATTAATATGTATTTTTTGTGTATTTCTGTGCAAGTATTATGCCATAAATAAAATTCGGAACTATGCGAGTTGGCAACCCTGTTATTCTAACATAGGGTTATATTACACCAGCTTTTGAGAGCTGAGACTTGCAAAAATCATTAGCTATGTCCTCCTTCCTATGCCATATAGTGACTGATGTATATAAGCTGATCACCTTCAGGCCATGAGGATAATGAAAAATTCAGCAAAAAGGCTGGTTTAGAGGCAACACCTCCTTCTAGGTAGTTCTCTGTGACCTTCAGTCATCTCTGTATGTGTCCTGGACCCAGCTGTTTTCTTGTCTTGCCAGCTCCCCACAGAAACACCCCATGGGGCAGTCAGCCCGACCATACCTCATGCTGGTCTGTCTCCCTCCCGAGCACGGAGCTGCTCTTGTCTGCGCTCTCCTCTACAAGCCCAAGCATCTTCTCTCCCCTTCTGCCAGTGGCACTTAGATTTAAGCAGCTCTGTCTTCTCAGTCATTGCTGCATGTTGACCATGGACGGCATATGAGCACACAAATCATAGAATCATAGAATGTTTTGGGTTGGAAGGGACCCCCAGAGCCCATCTAGTCCAACCCCCCTGCAGTGAGCAGGGACACCATTGCCTAGATCAGTAAATAATTTGCACTAGTTGTCACACAGAACAACACAATTCTTGGTGGCTGTGGAGGGCTGCTAATGCCGTAGGAGATGCACAGGGACAGCTTTTACGAGCACCAGAGGAAAGGAATGACACACAGGGTTTCAGCAGCTGTATTGATACTGGATGCTGTTCCAGGCATCCTACCCAGTGCTCACAATCTTCATTTCAAGTAGTGTGAATGTCTGGATGGTAGGAAGTTATGTTGTATCCGGAACACCTTAATGTTAAATAAAATGAATATGGACACATAGCAGTAAGTGCAGTCCTAGGAAAGTAGGTGTGAGTTTGTGGTCACTGCTAAGAGGGGTGTGCTTGTTGGGAGCCAAATTGTGCCTTTTTGGCCCTTGCTGATGAGCACAGGCATAGAAATGGTTCATGTTGCTTTTCATTTATTTGTAGGAAAAGGAAGAAACATGGAGCTGCATCTCTGTTCTGAAGCTAAAGTATAGATTAAAGGTACTCTTTTTTTCCCTCATGGTTTTGTTTTTTAAGAGGCTGCACAATGTATTCTAAGCAGTCACAGGAGCTTTAATGACAGCTGTTTTGCTTGAAAGCCTGTATCTGTCAGTGTCTGTAACATGATTTGATGTAATCCTTTGGATTTCCTCATGTTTGAAAAAGCTGCAGAGTCTTCTTTGCCTACCAAAACACATTTAACAGTTGAAATTTTAGCAGGGAATATTTCTAAAATCTACCATTTTGCATAGGCTCTGATGATCCTACTGTTCATGTATTTTTAATGCATCTCTCACATTAGTCTGAACATCCAATTAAGGACATGGCTTAGGACAATATGGGAGTTTGGGGGAAAAAAAAAAATAAACAGAAATAAAATAACACTAGCAGAGACCTCAGTAGTCCCATATCCCTATGCCATTTGCTGTTCAAAACTGAGGAAAAATATTTAAAAACGGAGTTGTCTTTCACAGCAGACTTTATGCCTATGACTCAATCTCATCTTACTACTCAGCTCTTGAGAAGATTTGTCCTTGAAACCCGAATTTCCCTTACATACACTGACATGTGTTTTGCAAGACCTTGAAATTACACAGTGGAAGGAATGCTGAAAACTGCTGCCAAATCTACTAGATGGTCACAGTTATCCGGAGCTGACCAGAAGCTTTAATTTCATGCACTACGGTACTACAGATTGAGACCACCGAGCTGCAGTGTGCAGGCAGGTAGTTGGGCACCGAACGGGTGGCTGCCCTTTTGGCCAGGTGGGGAAGTGCAGATTCACCGCAGAGGGCAGGATGCTGGTGTATCCTTCCTTTGACAGCAGCAGGCAGGCTGTTGCTTTCCTCCTGTTCTCTTTGCCCAAAATGCTTCACTGTTTCTCAAGCAGCGATACTTGAAAGGGGAAGGTATTGACTGGCACAATGCAAAGGAGAGTGGGGATGTAGGACCTGGTTTTTGCGCTCCTGAGTGAGCTGTTCTGAAACCAACGCAGTCTAGGGCACTAGAATTTGATACTGCTTTTTTGCAGGGGACTCTCTATGGCCCTTCCTAACAGAGAGGAAAAAGCGATGGTCGTCCCATTAGTGTTATGATTTACATCCCAATTTGATGATACCAACACGCTTATCTTTGCTAAGCTACAGACAAACTTGTTTCATCAGATCCAGTTACCCAAAATTACCAGCATCCAGCTGGATGACTCTCATGGGTCTTTGGGAGGGGAGTAAAGGGTGTTTGATGTTTCATGGTGGTATTTCTCCTGTCCTTGCATTTCTTTTTATCAACTTAATTCCACTGAAATGACAGCAAAGCTTGCATGTTGTTGTAGTTAGTTCTTCATGCATCTATTCGGCAGCCTCACAGCAGTGAAACTTCTCGGGCTTCTTGCTGTCTGCTTGGCGAAGTCCAATGAATCTTTTGTTAACAAGGAGTTAAAAATTCATTAAGGATGTTTTTTCTCTTTATGCTTTACCTCATACTTCTACTTTTGTTTGGGTAGAACATACCAGCAATTGGAACATAATTTATGAAATGTTAGTAAATGTTGTTAACGTGTTTAAATTGAAGCTCCAGCATACACTCATACACAGTCCTTTAGTATCAAAACATTTGTTAGCTGATGTTATGTGAGCAGTTAGGCTGGAAGCTCAGAACTTGAGAGAGCCTTTACTATTTTTTTCACAGCTTATTTTTCACGGTTTATTAATTTTTTTCTTTTTCTTCCCCTCTCTTTTTTTTTTTTTTTTTTTTTTTTTTAATAAGACAGTCCTCACTTACCTTGCAGGTGCTGAGTGTTTGATGTGATTTTGTTCTGGAAAGTGATAGCACCCACTTGCATATAATTCGTGAATCATCAGTGTCATTACATATTAAGGTGTTTAGCTGGATTTTGATATATAAGGCTCTGCTCCATGTTGTCTGTGCATTTGTATTAACTGGCTTCTTAACTGTTGCGGTTTTTCTACTTGGCAAATATTCTCAGCAGAAGCACCTGCAGCAGTTGCTTCTAAAACCCCAGCACTTGTAACTGGTAACTGTACTGTTACCATTGTTTTTTTAATATTCTAATTTTAAATCTCCCATTGAAAAAGAAAACACATGGAACAGTTATCAAGAAATGCAGCAAAAAATTACCCCAGTCCAGAAGGCTTTACAGCAAAATGCAAAGCAGTACAGCTAATCTGTGCCTTCTTGTACAAAAGGAGTGTGTAACACACAATCTAGGCAGTGGATTCTTAGCTCCACAAATTCATATAGCTCCACTGAAATCACTTCTGAGGGGATTTGCTCTGACCCTGAGTGTGTTCACCGCGAAGCACCAAGCATATACACTGGGGCAGGATCAAACTACACATGCATCAGCGAAGGGAAATAAAGGACTGAATATATACATACATGCATACCTGCAAAGGTGGGGTGACTGGATTTCCTAGCATATTGGCAAGGGGCAGGGGGAGGAGGCAATGATAATGGAAAAAAAAAAAAAAAAAGTAAGAAATCAACAGCCAGGAGGCTTTTTTAAATTATTTGCACAGTGTATCACAATAACATAACAACAAAGAGAAGGTCAAAGTCACAAGAACATGGATTTAAGTGGTCAGAGGCCCTTTCAAATGGTGTGGAGTCCATGCCTGCATTAATCCCAGAGTGACTTGTTTCAGGCAGAGGGAATATTTTGAACACCAAGAATTGTTCTGTTCTTCTCAGTGACCTGACTGAGGATGAACACATTGCCCACTTATAATTGGAGTAGTATTAAGTCAGCCCATTTCTCACTGTGGGGCTTCAAGTGCCAAACAGGTGGGACCGTTCATCCATTGTTTAATTTACCAGGCAAGTGAATTTGTCTCCTTTGGTATTTAACTTCTGCAGCCCTAATAACACTGGCCACTGCTAAAAGTAATGGTTTGGTTTTGTCACATTTAGATCTATTTAATAACACTGTCAAATAATAAATGCTTCTGTTTCTGTCAATATGCTTCCTTTACAAGTTTTTCAGTATCAGTAGAAAAAATGGGACAACACAAAAACTTTGGGAGCTGATAGTAGAGTTGACTTCCCATGGCAATCTCTGTGTGCAATCCCAGCTGGTTTAGCATGGTCCAAGTGCCAAGGTGGCCCCTGGTTGCAGAAGGAAGGCTTCTCAAGGCAGAATGATGATAAGTTGTGTCCTTCCGTGTTTAGTACACTTATTTCCTCTTTTATTTTCCTATCTGAGCACTTCAGTTCATCAAGAATAACTGGAAACCATTTTTTGCTTGTTTGTTTTCAAGTAGTCTTTTGAACGGACAAGACATGAAATCCTTAGACCAAAGGACAGTATTTTTCAGTAGGTTACAAATGTCTGGAAGTAGAGATGCTGAATATATTTACCTCAGCCATGATTTTACTGCCATAATAAGATTTTTTTGCTTTGCTGCATACACCAGGACTTTAAGATTATAGTAGCTTACGCTGAGCTAAATCCAGATACAGGATTTGGTTGTAAAATATACAATGAGAGGTTTGTGGCTGCAGAAAGTCTCTACAATCCCCTTTCCGTGAGAAGATATTAGTGAGGTTGAAAGGAACCCATTGCGTAGTGCTTTCATGCAGTCCTAGCTAAAGTAACAGTGACCTTGCTGTTCACACCCCTGCGAGGCTCCTGAGGAGCCAGGGGGTGACTTCGTTGTGCCTCTTCCCAATGGCAGTGACCTTTCCCTCCAGGGATTTTGGTTTTGATTGCTCCGCCGAAGCTTGTGTTGACCGACTATATATGCACTAGATGACCAATGCTCACCCGCGCTTTGCGCTCTTCTGCACAAGGGACCTCCTGAGCGTGTACAGCCCCTACCAAAGGTCACCCACCCATACAGCATGAGTGCCTGAGTAAAACCCTGTGCTCCCCTCGGTAGGAGCATCCACAATGGCTGGAGCTTAACTACTATCATTTGATGATTCATTTGCAGTGCTTATTTTCTAAAAATTGCATAGCCTGTTCTCAAAAGCAAGGCAAAGAAAAAAGCAGCTGTTATGAAAAGAGAGGAAGAAAAATTCACATATACAAAACACAGAGCTTTAAAGAACCAAACCCACATTGTTAGGGTAGGAAAAAAACAACAATTTGTTGTGCCTTATCTTTGAAAAAGATAAGAAATAGAGTTATATTTTTGAGGTACTATTCATATTTTAGACAATCAACGACACTTGTGAGTCTGAGAACATATGGATTTGAATTCAGTCTTGACTTGCATTTCTTGTTTTTGCATCTTTCATAGAGGGTAAACCAAGGAATTTTTTCCTGTTGTAAAAAGAATGCTTTTATATTTGGTACTAGTGAATTTGAGGCATGTAATATCGATACTAAAACAAACACATTGCTTTGTAAATGTAAGATGCATCAGAACCAACCAGTCCAAATTTTACTGTTGTATCATTGAATATGAAGATGGACTTCATTGTGCTTCTCTTTATTCTAGCATAGCTTCCATAGAATTTGATTCAAAAAGCAGAAAATGGGCATGACTGAAAACATGAAAAAAATTAATTTCAGTGGTGTGTAATGTTTTGCAAAAAGTATTTGCTTGCTGTGGAAACAACTGATCAACAAAAAACTGTAGCTGAAACTGCAACTTCCCATTCAGAAATTTTGTAACATTTCATTTAAAAATTCATGATTGAAATCAAACATTTTGACATCTCCAAGTTCTTTATTTTCTTTCACCTCAGTCTGAACTTTATTTTTTTCCTCCTGAGCTACTGCAGGACTTCATCCTGTCCTCCATGTCTCCCAGTAAGTCAGGCTGTCCAACCTGGAGATACGTCTTTCATGGCGTTTCACCACGATGCAGCTTCTTGTGCCCAGTGGGGAGGTTGTATTTACTGCCGAGATGATGCTTTGTCCAAAAGCAGCTCTGTAGTCCAGTCTACGAGGCACCAGAATGAGAAGCTCAGTGAGGTACTCCAGCAGCCCAGATTGATGCAGCTCATCCCAAAGCAAAAATGCTCAGTCTGCTTTGAAAGTGATAATTTTTCCTGGGTGAATTAAACTTGGCTTTTGATAAAGTACTTCATTTGGATTTTGATGATGGAATGTTTCAGTTTTCAACTCAAGTTAAAGCACTTCTATGCTAGAACTCCCGTTGTTTGTCTTGTACTGCTGACCAGCTCTCTTCTGAGATTCTCTTATTCTTCGTTTGCATGGGAAATATCCTTGTTGTGAAGGCTTATCTTCTTCTGAGATGCATTCCCTGTTCTCACAAGGAGGGAACTATGGAACCAGTACTCTTTGTCAAAGTGGAAGAAACATGTCAAGGTCAGATGACATATTTTCTTGCAGACCGATACACACATTTATGTTGAAGGTCCTGACTAACTTGGAGTCCAGAGCAACAAAAACTCCTGTCTCTGTGTGTGTATTTAAGGGAATAACTCACGGATGAGTCATGAGTGCGGCATTACTAATGACCCTACATTCTATGATTCTATGATTCTATGATTCTATGATTTTCTTGCAGACCGATACACACATTTATGTTGAAGGTCCTGACTAACTTGGAGTCCAGAGCAACAAAAACTCCTGTCTCTGTGTGTGTATTTAAGGGAATAACTCACGGATGAGTCATGAGTGCAGCATTACTAATGACCCTACCCACACCTCCTTCCTGCGAGGCAGAAGGAGCTACAGACCTCCCCCCGATATCAAGAACATCTCATCAGTACTCCTTGAAGCTGATGGTCTCTGACAGGCTTCCAAACCTGGCCCCCACCTTCTAGCTGAGGACCCTATGCAGAGAGGCACAGTCCCTGCCCCATGCATGACGTGACCCACCCACATCCTTTCCACAGCCTCACCTCCTGTGTGATGAAATCTCCCAACCCCTGGTAATCGTCGTAGCACTGAATTTACCTTTAAGTCATGAAGCTGCAGCAGAGAATCACACTGAATGAGTGAATGCATGCAAATAAATGTAAACCACAGAGAATGTGGTAATTTCTGCAGTGTTAATATTCTGGCTATATGCCTATTAGCATTTTCTTTGATGGACTAGCTTTCCTTTGACGTAGGACATCATATATTTTTTTATGACCTTTGTAAAGGCAAATCATGAAAAAAAAAAGGTAGAAATAGTGCAGTGTTGTTTTAGAATTGGCTAAAAATCCTTTTGTGGCTCTTCTTGTTAAGCAAGCAATGTTTCTTCCAGGGCAACACAAAATGTGAGTTGAAAGCAGGATGAGAGCAATTAAGAACCAAGAAAGGGCATGTAGAAAGCTAGAATTAAAGAAAGCTGAAAAGCGAAATTTCAGCTAAAGAAGAAAAGACTGATAAATATGTTGAAAGCTTTTGATGGCTGCAAAATATATAGAAGGGCAGCTCTTTTCATTTTGGCTTTTGCTTTTAACTGTCAGTTTACTACAACTGAGTTTTTGTTTTCATTCTAAAGAACATTTTTGGGAATGGTGCTTCTTCTGCTCCTGACTGTGATCTGCAAAATAAATTTGAAAGATTTGCTATATGAATGTGAGTTCTCTCAGTGTTTTCATTAAATCTAGATTTAATTTATTTTTTCTTTTGGATTTAAGATCTATATTTTTTTTTTCCTCCTTGGTATTATGCTTTTCTGGTTTGCTACTATTCTGTCTTCTTCTGGGCCAGTGCAAGCCCGTGTATTAAAAATAAGCCATTTTCATAAGAATCCTGGCACTTCCCATTTTGAAACCTGTCGATGAGTGCTGCTGTCTTTTTAAGCCCTGTGCTGCCTTGCCCAGTACAGCTTGGAGTTTGACTGCTCCCACTCTCCCACTGCTGTGAGCTACTCATCTCTCTGAATAGGAGGTACATAAACCTTTCTGAGAGTTGCCTCTCCATGTTTTTTCTTGTGGATACTTGACCTGACAGATGCTTCTCAGAGTTACTCAGTCTGCCACTGCATATTTGGAAACGTGTGTTTTCTGACAGACCTCTGTTGTGTTTGCAGGCTTCAGCAGTCATTCCTACCATCTTATGGTTTCTGTGAGCCCAGGTGCTGTTGCTGGTCTTAAGTTGTAACAACGGTGATCCTGATTCCAACACACGCATTGCCAAGCAGATGGGCTGCTTTGATGCATGGCTCTGTTCCCCTCTTCATTCTCAGTGTCAGCTTGTAAGAAAACATACTGCTTTGTGTACTTTGAAAAGGGACATTCACTGGCTCTTGGTCCTAGACTATCGCCTCAGAGGAGTGTTCAGAAGGAGGGAGCGACCACACGCCTGACTTGATGTTCCTGGTGCCAGAGATGTATGAGTTGCTGGTGAAGACTAATGGCCAGATCCAAAAGTCTTTGACCTTAAAATCAATGCATGATGCTCCATCGCAGTGCTGGTAGCAGTTCCCAACCTACTGAGATGGGATTTGGGACTGATTGGGATGCTTTTCAGGGTCTAGAAAGACCAGTTGGGATAAAACGGTCCTTTGTTGCATTGCTGCCATGTAAATAAACAGTTTCTGTGAAAGTTATAGTGGTGAATTGGAGGTATGAATACAGAAGCTTCGGGCTTTAGTCTCTTGCTGGCTTTTCCACTGGGGAGATGGAGTTCTCAGGCCCCGTTGCAACACTACCAACCCTGGTCTTTCTTTTAACATACAGCTTCTGAATGATACACAATTTTCAACTACAAAAATATTATCCGTTATGATATTACAGAAAACCTTGGAAATAAAATATATTAAAAATTATAAAAATTGGAAACCACAATTTTTGAACTAGTACGGTGATTTTGGAGTGATTTGTGTTGATATTCTCCATTTTTTTTTGAAAATAAAATTAGTGTCAAACACATTTTTTTATCTGGAATTAGATCAGGCCCCAAACAAGTAGCTCAGCTGGAGCATTTCAGTACTGCTATACCACAGACCTATTTGAAGTCTAGGGCTTAATAAAGTAATTTTTATCATTTAGGAATAGCGGTTTGGATTAGAGTTGCATAGGTAGCAGTATCCCTTAATCTGAAATAATTGATTCTAGGAAGTGAAAGTCAAGTGTAGACATCTACTTTATGAGCAAAGATAATGGATTTTCACTTGGAGTGTAGGAGAGATGAGCCAGTCCACATCAGCATACGCTTACTGCTATTTTTCATACTTTTGTTAAGTAAATTATTGCATGATTTTATTCCTCCTTCTATCTTGTATATCTGAAAATGGGAATCACATTGGTTTTCAGGGATCATTGGATGTTCACTGAGCACCTAAAATCAAAAAGTAATAATCGTATTTTAGAAGGCAAGTGAAAATTACTGCCAACTCTTCCTTGTGAGTTGTGTTGTGAATAGGATGGGTTGCATTGCAGAGAATTATAAGTGTGTTTGGAAAATTTATTCAAGAAAGAACAGTTGAAAACAGGCTCAGTCAGCTGATATGCTATGTTTCATTCCACCTTTATCTTTAGCTCCCACAGCAGGAAGAAGAGTATTTCTAACTAATGACATTCTTCAGCATTTGACAAAATACGAGTCTACTATGACTTCCAGACTGAGGATAGATTAGGAGTCAGGGAACAGGGAGAGATGCCGTGCACAGTCAGAGCGGTGTGGAAAATTTTGCACTAAACTTGGCCTGTATCACTGCTACTAGTCTATCATTCACAAATGTGAGTTAAAAGTACAACAGGTATATTGACAGGGTATCCTAGCAGCGGCTTTCAATTTTTTTTTTTTTTAATTCCTTTTGGAAATACTTCTAAGATTTGATAGTTATCATTGTCCTTTCAACTATAATTATTTATAATAATTATAACAGTAGAACTATATACTTGGAGAGTAGATGTGAGTAGGACAAACTATAGCAGCAGTAACTTTATGCAAAGAGCTGTGCTATGCAACCTAGTGGACTTTATTTCTGTGTATGAGGTTCAGTGCACGTGTGTATCCTCCCTGGCTCAGAGCCTGGGATAAACAACTCAATCTTCTTTTTAGGCAGATAAAATGGCACTGAGAAATATTTTTTTTCTGAGACCTCTTAGTTGAAAATCTAATACCAAATTGTTTCTGCTGCGCTTCATTAGAGGTGCTTGCAACTGGATTGCTATTGATTGCCTTTTAAATCTGATTCTGCATTTTAAAAAGTTGTAACAGAAAAATGACAGTGATATATGTGTACCTTAGTAGCTCTCTTGTCAGATGTGAAGGAAACTCCAGTTTATCAATGACCTGTTAATGTCAGAGAAGCCAATGACTATTCACAACCCAAAAGCCCCGATACTACAATCACGAGTTGTTTGTCCTTATTAATGTAAGTAACTGCACTGAACATCATGGGATTACTCACGTGAATAAAACAAAGTGAGTTCCAGCGATCCTGGAATCGGTACCTTGGAAGCTGTTAATGTAGGAAAAAGCTATGATAAGATAAAATCAGAAATGCAAGTATGAGAAAGGTACCAGTGCTCACGACACTAAAAGTTTCCCTGTGCTTTCCAGCCCACTAGCAAATTACGCAAGGTTAGTAACATAGCAGTAATATGGTTTGTGGTGTTAATCACTAAAAATTAGGGGGGCAGTGCTATGTAACATCTTTGTCAGTGACATGGACTGAGTGCACTCTCAGCTGATGACACCAAGCTGTGTGGTGTGGTTGACACGCTGAAGGGAAGGGATGACATTCAGAGGGACCTTGACAGGCTTGAGAGGTGGGGCTGTGGGAGCTGTACGAAGTTCAACAAGGCCAAGCGCAAGTTCCTGCATGTAGGTTGGGGCCATCCTAAGCACAGGTACAGGCTGGGTGCTGAATGGCTCAAGAGCAGCCCTGAGGAGAAGGTCTTGGGGGTAGTGGTAGATGAGAAATGTAACTTCAGCCAGCAATGTGTGCTTGCAGCCCAGAAAGCCAACCGTCTCCTGGGGCTACATCAGCAGCAGTGTGGCCAGCAGCTTGAGGGAGGTGATTCTGCCCCTCTGCTCCGCTCTGGTGAGACCCCACCTGCAGTGCTGTGTCTGCTCTGGGGCCCCCAACACATAAAGGACATGGATGTGCTGGAGCGGGTCCAGAGGAGGCCACAAAGATGGTCAGAGGGCTGGAGCCCCTCTGCTGTGAGGGCAGGCTGGGAGAGTTGGGGCTGTTCAGCCTGGAGAAGAGAAGGCTGCGGGGAGGCCTTCCAGTACCTGAAGGGGCCTACAGGAAGGATGGAGAGGGACTTTTTACAAGGGCGTGTAGTTAAAGGACAAGGGGGAATGGTTTTAAACAAAAGGAGGGCAGATTTAGATTAGATATTAGGAAGAAATTCTTCCCAATTAGGGCAGTGAGGCCTTGGAACAGGTTGCCCAGAGAAGTTGTGGATGCCAGGGGGCTCTGAGCAACCTGGTCTTGTGGAAGGTGTCTCTGGCCATGGCAGGGGGCTTGGAACTCGATAATCTTTAATGATCTTTAAACTAGATGATCTTTAAGGATCCTTCCAACCCAAACCATTCTATGATTCTAAAAATTGTTTTGCCACTTCTGTGACCTGCTTATGTGGCTGGCTGAAGTCAGTGGGTTATGCTTCTTAGGTCAGGCTGAGATTTCACTCATTTTAACGCATTTCTCCATCAGAAGAGGGGTGGCCAGCAGGGACAGGGAGGTGATCGTCCCTCTCTACTCTGCCCTCATGAGGCCCCACCTGGAGTACT
>KL287553.1:0-18638 GCA_000699545.1 Podiceps cristatus | reverse complement strand
GAGTTTGTTGGCCCTGCCTGTGGCAGGGGGGTTGGAACTCTATGATCCTTGGGGTCCCTTCCAACCCAGACCTTTCTATGATTCTGTGATTCTGTACTTTGCTTTGTGCAGGCTTAATTTTTTAAGCAACATTGTTGACTATAGAATAATTTGGGTTGGAAGGGACCTTTAAAGGTCATCTAGTCCACCCTCCCTGCAGTGAGCAGGGACATCTTCAACTAGATCAGCCTGCTCAGAGCCCCGTCCAGCCTGACCTTGAATGTATCCAGGGATGGGGCATCTGCCACCTCTCTGGGAAACACGTTCCAATATTTAACCACCCTCATCATAAAGAATTTTTTCCTTATACATAGTCTAAATCTCCCCTCTTTCAGTTTAAAAACATTGCACCTTGTCCTGTTGCTACAGACCCTACTAAAAGGTTTCTCCCCATCTTTCTTATAGGCCCCCTTTACAGTATTGCAAGACTGCAATAAGATCTCTTCAGAGCCTTCTTTTCTCCAGGCTGAACAGCCCCAGCTCTCTCAGCCTGTCCTCACAGCAGAGGTGCTCCAGCCCTCAGATCATTTTTGTGGCCTCCTCTGGACCTGCTCCAACAGGTCCATGTCTGTCCTTTGCTGAGGCCCCAGAGCAGACGCAGCACTGCAGGTGGGGTCTCACCAGAGCAGAGCAGAGGGGCAGAATCTCCTCCCTTGACCTGCTGGCCACGCTGCTTGGGATGCAGCTCAGGGTATGGTTGGCCTGGGCTGTGAGCGCATGTTGCTGGCTCATGTCCAACTTTTCATCCACCAGCCCTTCTTGGCAGGACTGCTCTCAGTCACTTCATTGCTCAGCCTGCACTGATACTGGAGATTGTCCCGACCCAGGTTCAGGACCTTGCATTTGTCCTTGTTGAACCTCATGATGTTCACATGGGTCCACTTCTTGAGCTTGTCCAAGTCCAGGTCCCTCTGCATGGCATCCTGTCTCACAGGCATCTCAACTACACCGCTCAGCTTGGTGTTGTCTGCAAATGTGCTGAGGGTGCACTCGCTCCCAGTGTCTATGTCATTGATGAAGGTATTAAAGAGTACTGGTCCCAATACAAACACCTAAGGGACACCACTTGTCATCGATGTCCATCTGGACATTGAGCCATTGACCACTACCCTCTGGATGCAGCCATCTATCCACTTGATCATCCATTGAACAGTCCACCTACCAAATCCCCATCTTGCCAATTTAGAGAGAAGGGTGTTGTGGGGGACTGTGTCAAAGACCTTACAGAAGTCCAGATAGATGACATTAGTAGCTCTTCCCTTGTCCACTCATGTGGTTGCTCCATCGTAGAAGGCCACTAGGTTGGTCAGGCAGGACTTGCCCTTGGTGAAGCCATGCTGGGTGTCTCAAATTACCTCCCTGGCCTCCATGTGCCTTAGCAGAGCTTCTAGGAGGATCTGCTCCATGATCTTCCCAGGCACAGAGGTGAGGCTGACAGGTCGGTAGTTGCCAGGGTCCTCCTTCTTACCCTTTTTAAAAGTGGGGGCAATGTTTCCCTTTTTCCAGTCACCAGGGACTTCACCTGACTGCCATGACTTTTCGGATATCACGGAGAGCAGCTTGGCAACTACATCGGCCAATTCCCTTAGGACTCTGGGATGCATCTCATCAGGTCCCATGGACTTACGTATGTTCAGGTTCTGCAGGTGGTCATGAACCTGATCCTCTCTTGATACATGTGACGTTTCCTTATCTTATTCAGCATGATATTCACATCGGTCACAGTACTAGGAAATGCTGAGGCATCTTCAGGTCCTGCTATGGCAAAGGAATTAAAGGGGTCTTTAGATCTTGCAGTGTTACTCAGCATATTGCACGGGTAAAGTTGTCCTGATGCTCTTGTGTGTACAGCAGAAGTCCACAGCTCAACTGAAGGTGGACCTTTAAGGACTCCACCACTGGTGCGAAAGCCTTTCATGATCACACCTTGTCATGCTCACCTTCCTTTTCCCTCATCCTACCCCACCCTACCTTCCCCCTCATTTCACCTTCAGGATTACCCTATGGATTTGGTCACCAGCCCAGCGTCCCAGGGCCCTGGCTCCCTGGGCTGCAGGAAAAGAACAAAACACTCTTTTCAGCAGTTACTACCAGTCAGCCATAGCTTTTCTTTTGTGGTGAAGGTTTTTCTGAGAATTTAGCAGTCCCCACTTAGGGGGATAGGACGTTAAGAAATGAGTTTGGTTTTATTTCAGTTTGTGTTTCTCCAGTTTTTATCCCCTTTGTTTTGCCTTCTGTCTTCCTTTATTTTAACTCTACCCCTTCTTCGGTTACAGTAGTTCAAGAGAAAAAACACAAAGTATGCTTTGAAGGCAAGTATTTTGAAAACTGGAGAAAATACAGACAATTCACACAGCTTTCACTGCAAATAAAGGTATTTTCAGACAGTAATATTTATAGTTTCATTGACTGTGCTATGCACGTGTTAGAAATGATCCTTCAACTGACTATCTCCCAAGGTCGGTAGTTGCCTCAAACCCAAGCTCTCTAGTCCATGACTTTTTTTGTTGTAATTAGATGAAAGAACCAGACCCACTTTGGCCAGCACTCTAAGTGAGAAGTCATTGTGTTCTGGGACTGGAAGTGTTTGAATTATGAACCTAGGTCCACTGACCAAAATGGTTTGAAGGTCCTCTAATGGATTTTATTTCTAAATGTTAATAAACCTAAAGTTTTTGAGACATATAAATACAGTCCCATGACAGCACTAACTCTAGTGATGGTTCTGTTCTCTGTTAATCTCAAAATAACCATTCTATTTTCTTTTTGCTTTCCTGGTGGCACTATGGATTGATTTGGAAAAAAAAAAAAAAAACAAAAAGAAACCCAAAAGGTATATAAAAAAGAGCCAGATGGGATTCCAGATCAAGGTGGATTACATTTGCAGACCTACCTGGCTAAACTACTGTACTCATTTACATTGAGGTGGATTTCCACCAAAGTCTTAAGGAAAAAAAAAAAAAAAGTGGGTAAATATCCTTGTCATAGTAGTGATTTTCATGTTATTTCAGTGGTTTTGTGCTACTGTGAGAACACAAAAAGGAAAAGACTATTATTTAGTGGGCATATGCTGGTATGTGCTTTCTTGTGAAAGAGAAAACCAAAATTTTGTGGTTTATCCAGTATTGCATCCACGGTGATGCCTGTGCATCACTGCCTAGCTGAATTCGGTATCAGACCTGAATGTATCATTTTCTGATCGTGAAATTGTTTGAATAGTGACACAGTCAAGGTGGTTGAAAAAGAATATCCTATAGAAAGCCTAGACTGCGGGAAGAGACTTGAAAGACAAAATAACCTGACTGCGAAGGAAACAGTTTGTTTCCAAAGTGCAACAAGCAGCCCTTGCTGCTCCTCTCTCCGGAGTGTTAAGCTACTTTCGATCAAGACATCAGGTATGATGGACCACCCTCAGCCTGCACCAATGATTGTATCTTTGAAGAGACATGGAAGTTGTGGGTTTTTGGGGGTTTTTTTGTTGTTGTTGTTTGGTTGTGTTTTTCTATGAGCGTATTTTTTCAAAAAATTATTAGATGCAAAACTTAAACATTTTTGAACATATTGTCCTACTCTTCCTAATTCCTTGACAGTTTGAGGAAATTTACTACCTTTGTTCTTTGATATAGTGTTTGCAAATTTGTAGTTGGTGGTGATTATTTTGTAAAAAGGCAAAATATGTACCACAGTAAGTTTCACCTTCTATAGTTCTTGACAAAAAGTGCTTTACAGTAGCCTTTGTTTTGGCCAGTCTTGCTTTTCAATAAAATTAAGTCACATCATGTTCAGATTTAGCTGAGATACCATCCTGTATACAGTTTAGACTGTTACTTCTGCCCTCTTTTGATTTGCAAACTACCGCTGTAGTGGTCAATGTTTAACCCCTGGTCTGTACTCCGGTAGCATGTTGCTGTTACAGCACAACTGTTCTAATGGCTGAATGTCACGTAGCTGCCACAAAGTGCTTGGGTCAAACAGTGCTTGGCCTGGCCAGATTAGCCCAAATGACACTTGCCTATCTACAGCTGTAGAGAAAATATTGGAGAATGGAAGAATCAAATAAAAAACCAAAACAAACCCCAACCCCCCCTGTGTTTCTTTCTTTCCCTTGACTTCGATGTGAATATATTGAACTTGTACTCAAAAGATCTGATGTTTGTGTTAAATATGACTTTGAACACAGAATGAATTAAACTGAAGTAAAACATGGTGTAACCTGTGACCAAAAATTCTTACCTCTGGTTACACATAAAACACTCAGCTCATAAATGAGTTCATAGAATCATAGGATCATAGAATAGTTAGGGTTGGAAGGGACCTTAAAGATCACCTAGTCCCAACCCCCCTGCCACGGACAGGGACACCTCCCACCAGACCAGGCTGCTCAAAGCCCCGTCCAACCTGGCCTTGAACACTTCCAGGATGCGGCATCTACAGCTTCTCTGGGCAGCCTGTTCCAGTGCCTCACCACCCTCATGGTGAAGAATTTCTTCCTAATGTCTAATCTAAATTACCCCCTTCCAGTTTAAAGCCATTCCCCCTTGTCCTATCACTACATGCCTTTCTAAAAAGCCCCTTCCCAGCTTTCCTGTAGGCCTCAGTATATTCCAATATATTCTCCTCAGCTAAGGATGTTCTGTACCAGCAAAATGAGAGGGCGTATGATAGTGAAACCAGGGTTGCTTTTATTGTTTGGAGGAGAGGAGATTGTAAATAAAGCATCACTACATGAAGTCTCTGCAGAGTTCAGGCAGACATTCTAATAACACATGTATGTACAGTTTATTGCGTATGAAGAATTGGTTCCACCAACCATGACCAGCTAGTACCATGTGAGAGCTTGTCTGCATTATCATCCATGCACAGCAACTCCGATGTCAAGCCACAACTATGCTTGTATGATTCATAGCTGTTAGAAAGAAAGACTTATTACTCATCTACTTCATTGCCCTTCCTGTATAGAGTTATTCTGTATTGTGCTGTACATTTTCTACATTTTTGTCAGTCTAATTTTAAAATTATAGAAGTAATGGATCTCCCACCGTTTCCCCGAGGAAAATGTTCCAGAGCATAATAGAGCTACTTTCGAGAAATATACTAATTTCCTGATATTAATTTTCCCTCTATTAACTTCATTTCATTGTGCCAACTACTGTCTTCTGTGCATTTTCCCATGATCTCACTTTGAAACAGGGTTTTCACCGTACAAATGCGTCTTGTTTATTTTTGGCTACTGTATGTGCAGATGAAGGGGTAAAAATTAACCTCTACAGGCTTATAAATTTGGCCTGTATTTAGTAGGAGTAAGGCAATAAAACTGCTAAAATTAATTGGTTCATTTTAGAGCGACACGTCTTTGCGAGAGCTCCAGAAGTGATTACAAACAACATCTAAAGACTTCATGTGAGCTGGAAGTAGATTTCCTAGGCCACTTTTTACAAAGGGTGGTTGCCCTATCTGAATGTAAGCAGGAAGAGTTAAATTAAGATAAAACCTTGTTTAGACATTGATTTTGATTTTTCTAGAGGATTGGTAGGATACTTCAGATAGCTGAAGAATTTGAAGTTTCCCAATGGAGGTACGCACCTGTGTGCGCTCCCCTAGGCCGTTTCAGTGCAAACTTTGTTGTAAACCAAAGGCAGCGTTGGCTTGTGCTACCTGTTATTTCTGTCCTGAAATGGATGAAGAGCATTCGCTACTCATCACAAGTGCATGGTACAAGGTGGAGGTTTAAGTTATGACTTTCTGCTTTGCATTCAGATGGACTTTGTTACCTCAGATAAGGGACAGTAGCTTAGCACAAGATACGTCAAAACGTATCGGACACTCACCTGACTACACTTTAAACCTATTTTCAGTGAGTATCAGTTGAATGAAACAATAATTTTTCAGTGGAAATAGCTCACATCAGGTTTGCCATAGCTAGATTCTGCGTACAGGAATAAAGTCTGACTTAAACTGTGCAACTTTGTAATGTCTTATTGTAAATATGTATGCACTTAAGCTGCTCTACTCAACAGAACGCCGAGCAAGTCTCATTTTCCTCTTTCTGCTCTGAAATTTGCCATCATTAATTTCCTTCCAATCTTTAGATTGCATGGATAACTTTTCAGGTGGCTTACATGCTTCTAGCATCCATCTCTCTTTTCCCCCCTCTCCTGGTCTCGGACAAGTCTGTTTTCCACTGACCTTGTCCTAATCACCAGCCCTCTTTCTGCTGAATTTCCTATATAATTCCAGTTCACAACACTCCCTCTTCTGCTCTGAACAAAGATTTCAGCCATGATGTGTCTTAACTCTTGCCTTAACCTGGGATAGCAGGTTAGAATAGAGACCTTGTTCTAAAAGCTTTAGAGTTCATCAGTTTTATTAAGGATCTGTCATTCTTTTCCCAGGAAGTGACTATGTTTTAGATGATAATATTTCCCTAGAAAGGGCTTACAGTAGAACTCAAGGATTTTGAAAAGGAAATGTTTTCTAACTGAGGCTAAATGTGGGCAAGAGCATAAATAGAACTTGACTTTACAGAATCTATTCTATAGTCACGGTGTCTGCATTATGGAGGATGAAATAAATACCTGCAATGCAGAGAATAAGACAGCAAACATGACTCTGCTTTTTGCTCAACAGTATCTCCCACCTCTTCTTGAAATACTTGAATCTTAAATGGCCGGCTTATCAGTCCTTTGAAGTCAATGAGAAGACTGCAAATGACATCTCTTGTTGTTTTGGTGTATTCAGTGCTCCTCTCTAAATATCCAGGGAAGCCATATGAGGGCAACAAGACAAAAGAAGATCATACAGATGGTACAGTTAAGAAAAACTGGGCATCCTAACTTCTTCAGTCTTTGCCAGGTTACTCGCAAAAGCTGGGTGATAAAGGGGAGGCACTGTCTTCTGAGATAACAAGTCTTAATGTACGTTCTTAGCTCCTTTTCAAGAGCCACTGTCCCATTTATTCTGTAAAATGGAAGTCAAACTGGAATCAGTCTTTTGGGGTTTGTCCCCATATTTGCTCTAATTGGCATTGCAAAGGTTACTGTGAATATATTACAAAAACTGCAATCAAATGTTCAGTGCCTGAAGAGGATTTTCCATAGCTTTGCTTCTCAGGCTGTCTTTACCTAGAATATGATCTTTTTTGTCACTGAATGATCAGATTGTCTCTTGTGTTAACTCAAACTGTTTTTTAAAAGGTAATTGTTCTTTTTAAATTTTAATTGGATCTTCAGACTTTATCTGATAAAGCTGACTGTGCAAAATGCATGAAATGGCGTTAGGGTTATTTTGTGTAGTATAACTGACCATGCATAAAATTCATGTAGTAAATTAAACCTTGACAAATGAATCTTTTGTCCTCTTAATTCTCATTGAAGTCTGGGTGAGCAGAACATATGGAAACTCTATATATTTAACAGTCTTAACAGGAACCATGCTGGAAAGGTAAAAATCCTCATTGGGTGTTTGGGGAGTATTTAGTTCTACCTTGACAGTGTCTCACTCAGATCTGTAGACTTCTTGCCAAGAGACAGGCCCAGGTTAAATGCCTTGGAAAAGACCAGGTGCTCGGTAGCTGCTCTGCATGGAAAGCAAAGATTAATACAGAGCAAGTAAGTTTTGTAAGGCACTATAATGGATACATGTGTTGACATGAACCTCACTTTTGTTATTGTATCAACTGAGGCAAGAAGCAGGAACTGACTTTGCAAATCAAATGGAAGCCTTACAGTAAAAAAGCAACCTAGCAGAGAGTAAGCTGGACTACTGCCCTACCCAGCATTTACATTCATCTTAAGTTCTAACATGTTCTACCACCCTTGTGCTATACTGTGTATTTTGCTATACAGGTTTAATTTGCTATTTAAAGCATTTTCATGAATTTGTCTTTGAATGCAGGCTCTGACTTTTTGGTGGTCTGATTTAATAGTTAGGAGAAAACAGCAAAAAGTCAACAGAGGCAGCAGAAATATGTCTGTAGGAATATACAGGGCTGAGATTTCTAACTATGGAATGTAGCTGACATATTCTGATGTCATGTCATGATCCTCAGGTAGATCCTGTGGTGAAGTCAGGTGATAAAAAAATTGTGACCTCACAACAGTAAGAAATTAAGAAGTAGGACAATGACATCACTGGAGGCGTAAAGGAAAGGTTCAAGCTGAGAACAGCAGTTGTGAAGGCATTTTTATCTACAATCTGAAGTACAAAATGGTTTAAGGAAAAATTGCTTATAAAGTAATTTACTCCCTTAATTTGTCCCAGGAAAATTCTTCTTAAGATATCGTAGAACAGCTTAGTGGAACAATAAAAGCAATTGCCAACCTGAGTGTGTACAGAAAAGCGAGGCTTTTTTTAGCAAAGGGAGAAATTAGTTCTGTCACATACTAATGAAGTGTCACATTTTCAGATAGAAAAAACAATTTTGTTACCTACTCATCTGCCTTTTCTAAACTTCTAAGAGTTTGAGAACTATTCTGAACTCTTATTAGCAAGTTAACATGCAAGTTCTTGATAGTTGTGTGGCAGTGTATAGACTACAGATACAGAGTTTGGCAAGCTATTTTAGTTCGACCATTTGGTTATTTTATGTGCAAATAGCCTATACAATTAAGTGTATGCGACTCCTGCTGGTACTTCTGTCATGTCATAAATGCAGTGACCCTCAACGAAAGAGGTTAATGGCTTTCATGTCCTGATGCCTTTTTTCCAACAGAGATGTAAAACAGAGTACTGAAGGACTGGATTTGCAGTGTTCTTTGGCTTGTTCAAAATATTTTTTTAATAAATGGCAGCTAAGAAGCTTTTAGGATATAGGATACAGATAAATCTCCAATTGCCATCTTTGTTGTCTTTCAAGTGAAAAATAGTTGTGTGCTAGTGAAAAGGACCTGGTTTAATCATATAAAAGGTATTTTCAGAGTAATTTAAGGGTAGGTAAATTTTTATTACTGGTGCAGGATCGTAGTAAGCCACATCAGAATTTTATTAAGGAAGGACCTTATACTTAATAATTATGTTATAAACTTAAACTGCAATAATCTACCTTCAAAATACGGGTCAGTGACTCTCATCACGCTGTAGTAAAGGCTGTCATATAGGAAGATGTAGAGTAGGCTAACGGGAATGCTCCTGGGACCTGGCAATTAACACATCCTGAGCGCACAGCATTCACAACAGTGCTTACTCTGCATGTGGCAGAAGCATTAGGAAAACTTGTATTGTTTCATGGTTTTTTCCAGTGACAAAATTCAGGGTTACTGAAGTTTAATTTAGTTATGTGTTAGATGGAAAAGCTCTAGGCATTTGTGCATAAAACTATAGGAAGTATGTTAACTGTTTTTCCTGCCCTCAGCATGAAATTTTCAGAGAGGGTCACCACTCCTGTGTGACAAATGTGTGCATAGTAAGACTGAGCAGAACGCTAACCAAGGGCTAGAAGAGATTTAACACATCAAGTTGGCTCTCCCGGCGCTGCTTTTCACGGTTGGAGTCAGCTGCTGTTGTGAATGCTGTGTGCTCAGGACCTGTGAACTGCTGGCTCCCATGGTCCTTTCCCCTAGCCTGCTCCTAAATCTTCCTATATGACAGGCTCTTTGCAGATGGCAAACATCTCCTCTGAGTGCTGTGTGAAAGACTGCAGAGAAGCCCCCCAGGGTGGCTCCTCTGTCCTTGATCTTCCTTCGCACATTCGTTGTCTTCCAGGAAGCAAAGGGCCTTCATGCCAGATTTGTCAACCAAGCATGAATCTCACTTCACCTGTAAATCCAGTAACATTGATGGAAATGGCACACATACATTTCTTATGGGATATACTGCCATTGTTATATGAGTGTTGTAAAGAGAAACCCCTTAAATACCAGAGGCCAAATGTATGAAGTATAAAGCGTTCAAATTAAATAAGCCAAAACACCAAGTTCCTATCCAGATTGTCACCATCCTTTTTTTTTTTTTTTTTTTTTTTATCCCTAGTTGCCTGCACCTTAGATCTGACTGATTAAAATATGCAGATAAGTATTTTTGTGCATTTTGGAAATCCAATAGTAAGCACAGGTTCATGCATCTTAGGGACCACCTGAGGAGTCTTATTAGCTGGGTATTACTTGCATGCCGCAGGGAAAATTTTTCCTTCTGCTAGTATTACTGCAATATTTGCGTAAAAGGAATTGTTGCACAGAGATGTTAATATGACATCTTTAGTCCCTGGGGTTTTTTTAAGCTCAGATTAATGTTTGCACTTTTTCAGGACCTGATTCATGCCCATTGGTTTTTAAAAAAAATTAGTTGTGTCAAATGGATGTCAGCTGTACAAGTCATCTCCTGCTATTTTGCTGGTCCCTTAGTTCCTGAGGTACAGACTTGCGATGTCTTGTATGGCAGAAAAGGAGTGGGCAAACTATGGATATTGGTCCACCCACAGGAGAGACAAAATTAAAAAATTACCTGTACTAGATTTACAGTAAAGCTCCTGTACATGGAAGAGCCTTCTCAACAAAATGGACCCCCATGAGGCTTGGCTGGCTGGTGTCTCTAAAAGAGCATCACCATGGAAAAGGGCCGCCAGCAAGATAGGACAGCAAAGGAGATTATCACCCCCTCCAACCAAATGGCTTGAGGACTGAAAGGACAGGCGTGGGTTCTGGCACTTATCCCACAGTCACTTCCCTTGCAATAAACCTTTTCTCAGGGCAAAATCTGGTACAAGGATCCCAGAGCAGAGCTGCAACCTTCCCCCCATTGCAGGATTTGCTATAGCAGGGAAGAAGTGAGCCTGTGGTCATTACGTTTCTATTTTACTGCCCTGTTAAATGTGATGCCTTATTGCTATTTTTAATTTAATTCTTTTGTGAGAGTGGGGGCGATAAAACAAATTGTTTCTATGCTTCATTCATACACCTAATGGGAGAGCAGTGCAAGGGAGCTACAAGCTGTAATTTGCATGAGGTACAGCAACAAGAATTTCCAAATGCATATACATAGAGTGTGCTGAAAAGCTGACGCCTGCTAATGAACCCACTTTCCTCCCCATTTCTGGTTGTATCTAATTATAATTTATACCAACAGTGCCTTACATCATGAACCCTAGGTTCATTTGTGCTGTCCTGTAGTTTTCATTGCAAGTCAAAGAACACCTGACTAAGGACATATATGTGACCTTGTAAAAGGCTTTTTGCTGTTTCAGCAGAGGTAGGACAGACCACAAGTGACAGCAAAGATTCTTATCAGGGACTAGAAAAAGAGACCAGGGGTTGGGCAAATTGTGCTGGGGCTCTGCCCCTAGCCATCCAGATAGAAAGCTAAAGGATTAAAGAGCCCTGCAAGTAGAGAGCTAAAATCTCGGGTTGCAGGGCCACAGGGAATGATGAACAGTGTGAGAGAGATTTAATAAGCCAAGGAGAGGACTGATGGATTTTATTTCCCTTCTGATTTTTGCATTGAGAGTAGGAGAAGGCAGCATGGGTAATGCGAGGCTCTACTCCAAGAGAAGGAGGAGACTGCAAACTACCAAGAGGTGTAAAGGGTGGACTATTGATGAACCTCCTCACAGGCAATGAAAGAAATTAATATGCTTGCTGTGGATGCCTAATACTCCAGATAATGTGTAAGTGATACAGCGCATCCACTGCTATTCCAAAAGGGGAAACTAAGGCAAGAGATAGGTGAAATCTTAATGTAAATTGACCTTTCTACATACTATGTTTATGTTTGTTCATATAGCTGCTTTGTAATTAGTTCTGCCACCTCTTGGTTTCCATATGTCTTAAGGAATGACGGTGTATTCTCAGTTTTACTTCTATTTATGCCAATAAATACTAGTAGACCTGTCCACCTAAAGGACAAATAATAAATCATTTTTTCCTAAGCTCTATGTTGGGCCTGTCTATATTCCTAACTTTTAAAGCAGCTTTATTTTTTATTTTCTTCTGTCTTACAAACAGTTATATAAGTTTATATTCCTGCATAATTTAGCTATGCACTTCTTACACTGAATTCATACAGAGGAAATAATGACAAATTATGTAGGACGAGGATTTCCAGTTATTCAAGGCTAGAAGTGAAGGTATAGAGAGTTACATTTTTATTAAGCAAAATCATGGTGCCTCCATTGCATATAAGCTTGAATATACATGAGAAAAATAATTATCGAGGTTATGTACCTGAATTTCTTTTTAAAGAATGGTTATACAGGGTTGGAAAATTTAGCACCATCACTCTTAGGAGGGAGAAACCTATAGTAGCAAGGTAATTCCTGACAATGTGGAAGGTCCTCAAAACAGACTGCAAGTTGTCCACTGCCAGTGTAAAGGGAAAGGAAGAACATTTTTCAAGTAAAGAAGATGCCTAGGATATCACCCATAACAGTTTGGAGCAAGACAATGTCTAGGTCTGTGGGATGGTTGTTATTTGTAAAGGTACTTAGTGGCTGCAGGCTTGGTCTGGCCGGGCTGCGTCCCCCGTTCCTGCTGCACCACCCCCGTTCAGCAGCTGACTTGTTTTATGTTGAAGGCAGCAAGTGTATCAGCCCATGGATTGCGATCCAGGTTTTGCAGTCAGCAGTGCTGTACATTGAACGATTGTCTTCCTCTCCTTTCCCAACCTATGTACTGAATCAATTTTATAGTGTCCTACCATTCCCACTGAGCAGGGAGAGGACTCCTTCCAGGGCTCTGCGGGCAAAGAGCTCATGCGATGGAGCAGCAGTCTATCTATTATCTACCTAGTGCAACTACAAATAGAGTTGCTTTTCTTGGAAGTACACAGATTAATCCAGGGAGAGCTCCTGTGTGGTCAGCCATGCCACAGAAAGTCAGAGAAAATCCTAACAGAGAAAGGAGCCTTCAGGTACTGAGATGATACAGGGTCATGTGCCCATTTACCTTGTGCCACAGGCTTCCAGCTGACTTTGACAAAGAGAAAGTAGAGTCATGCTCAGAAACATGTCTGAAGGAGGAACACGGCACACGTTTTGTGGGTCTGTCCATAAGGTAGAATATAAGAAGCAGTATTACCTGCTCAGTGATGTCTCTGAAGCAATGATACGGTAATGGAAATTTGGCAGAGGGGTTTGCCATGCCAAGTACCCTGTGTCCTCGTTGCCCTTAATGCTGAGGAATCCTCAGTCTCTTGGAAGAGTGATGTCTTATCCTCCAAAGTTGTGTGAATGTTGGTGTAGAAATGAAGTATTTTTAACATATTGCAGCCACAAAGGGCTTGGCACCATCAACAGTTAGTTTCAGTTACCTTGTGATGCAAGGTAAGATGTCCCTGCGTACCTGTCGGGGGGTGGGGGGGGGGGAAAAGGGGGTGGGGGGGGGGGAACATGGGGCTGGTTTTGCCCTGGATAGGCAAAAATCCAAAAGCCCAAATTGGAAATGTGGGTGAATGTCTTTCAGCACAGGGTATATTTTAATAACCTCTGTTATCTTTAACAGATCTTCACTTTTGCCCCCCTCATGCCTTTGTAGGCTTACTTCAGTCTCTCCTAGTAGCTCAGTTCCATTCCCAGAGGCCTGAAATGATTAAATCCAAACATGCTCTGTTTAGACTTCTACCCTGTGGCCAGCACACCCGATATGGCATTTCAGAGACGGAGGGAAGTGAGCCACATTCGCCCATGGAAAAAAGAAAGAACTGCAGCACTACAATGACGTAAGGTTTATCCTGCAGGTTCACCTCAGGTTACAACCAGATCTAATTCAGCATGCTCTTGTCAGTACAGCTTAGTTCAGCTAAACCAAGAAAATACAGTTCAATTCTGCATACAGCTAACTCCCACATAAAGCATCAAAACCTTTTCCAATCTAATTTTTTATTGCAGGCTTTTTTTTTTTTTTTTTTTTCATTTGAAGAGCTGTTGGACCTGAGTAAAGTGAGTTTATTTATCTGTCTGGTACCAGATGAAGGTAATTTTATGAGTTTGATTAAAGAACCATCTCAAAGTAAACAGGACAATCACACATTTAAAGATGATGTTCCCACACATCAGATGCTAATGAGGTCACCCAGAAGAACATTGCTCTTTGGGGCCTCTGCTCATCCCCAGGGTGCATTTTCTCACTGGGAAAAGGTCCTGCTATGCAGTCTTAATCTAAGGCATGTTTTGAAATAGCTCTTTCAGCTAGTGATGTGCTAAACTGCTTCTTTGTTTTCATCTTAGC
Organism: Podiceps cristatus; assembly: GCA_000699545.1. NCBI lineage: Eukaryota > Metazoa > Chordata > Aves > Podicipediformes > Podicipedidae > Podiceps > Podiceps cristatus. The sequence goes on along the minus strand of KL287553.1, from coordinate 4,446 downwards.
AGACTCCAAGAAACGAATTGCATAAATTTCACAGCAGTGAGATTTTTTGGTATCTGTAAGAATCTCACAATTTGACTCTTACATCATGGTGTAGCGGCAAGTTCCATCAGCCAGAAGACCCTGCAACTCCTAGAACTGCAAATACTCTTAATGCAGTGTCAGACCAGAAGTCAAGTTTGCGATGAACATGTCAAGCAGCTCAAAGAAGTGAAATAATGTGTCTTGGCCCAAATCTAAGCCAGTGTTCTTACACACCAAAGCAAGCAGAGCTGATGTATGCTTACTGCAGTCATCTTCAAGTGCTGCTAGCTACTGGCAGTCAGAGCAAAAAATGGTTTAGAAAGCAAAGGTTTATGGTACACTCTCAAGGCTGTAATCTTTTTCCTTAAACAAAAGTTCTAGACAGAAATCTCTTGATTGAATTTAGTGTTAACCAAACATTGGTGTGTGTTGGATCTGATCCAGTACATCGTTGTTCCTGACAGTGCTCAGGAACTGGCCAGTCAATAGTTATGGAATAATGTGACAAAAAGGGGATTTTCTTAATCCTCGGGGATTCCCCTTAAGGGGAATGTCTTAATCCCTGACATTTAATCATTGTTTGTGTCAGGAAGTATAAATATTTGTATTCTGTTGCTTAAAAAAAGCAAGGTTCATTAAGGATCATATTGTTTCTTTTTAAAACAAATGAGTTTCTAATGGGAACAAGCAGGAATTCATTAACAATCTAATGCATTTTTTTTTTTTTTAATAGTCCTTTTTGGTCCCAATTATACTATGCTGCAGACAGCTCCACAGGGTAAACTATGCTTTAAGTTTAAAAAGGTAGAACAGAATTTTCCTTAATCTTTTTAAAAATTTGCCTGTCAGTTTTAAACTCCCTGTGTAACTTTTCTTCCATATCTCATTAATTATTTTGTCTTTAGGCAGCAACATATTCTTTTTCTTCTATTATGAGAAAATAAATATGAATGTTTCATTTCCCTTCTTTTTACTATTTGTAATTTTTATACAGCTATCCTACATTCATCATCTCTCCTCATTTGCCTCCTCTCCAAACAAAAATCAGTCTTTCTTCATCTAGCTGATCTCCTGAGACTCCTGGTGGTTTATGTTCCGGGGTTTGTTCCCTTTCTGCGGCTGCTCTTTTTGCAGCCCTGTGGCTAGCACTGCCTGTAGCATCCCTGATGCCAGATTTACAATTCTTTCATTTTGTTTGCTTAGGTGGAGAGAGTTTCTGCACACTCCCTTGAATTTCAAGCTGTAGGCTTGACATTGCCAGTGTCATCAGAAGTGGTACGAGCCAGAGTTCAAACAGGTGGTACCGTCGGGCTGCTGTCACAGGGGATGAGATCATACATTCATTCTGTCTCTGTGATGGATTTGTCTAACTCTCTCCAACTCGAGCTGACTTTGATCCCATATAATGAAAAGCCTTAAAATAGCAAGTAGAAGGGAACAGAGAGGAGCTTTAATTATTTACCGGCTAGGTCGAATCCATACCTTTTGTAAAGAGACTTCTTTTGTTGTTTTTTGGTCTATTCAGATTTCATTAAGCCAAATTTAAATCTTTGTGCTTAGCATTGATTCAGATTCTGGGGCTGATTAAAGAGGCTTTTGAAGGAAGCTGTGTTTTTTCTTCTTCTACTTCGTTATTTTTTCCATTTACTAAATGGGATAAAAATGCTCCCTAAACAATTTTCAATATTGTAGTCACAGCGGTGCTTGGAGGTCCCAGATCAAAGTTTTAGTTACTCTAAGCACCTTGTGGCATGCCACCCATCATAAAGCCACTGAAGGCTAGGTAGCCAAAATAGTTAAAAGGTGGGAGGGAGGAAGTAAATTTGTAAATTTCCAAACTCCCAAAACAAATCTGTGGTGGAGCTGAGGTCTCCTACTGATGTGGCAGATCAGCTGCTACCTTCTACCATCTGTGGCAGATCAGGTCTCCTACCACTGCCAGCGTGGTGTTTAACCGCGAGCCCACACTGCCCCTGCCATATTCACCCCTCGGGGAACACCTGAGCAGCAGGGCATGGCGTGGTGGTCTCCGTGACACGAGTACCCCATGACTGCCTGCACTTCAGAGCCGCATTCCTAGTTACAAAAGTGGTTCTTGTCATCCTGAACATTTTGATAATGGTTCAGTGCCCTCCTCTGAAAAGGGTAGAGATGTCATCTCCCTCATTGCGCAGGAGGAGTTAATGCAGGGGGTGAGGTGAGTGCAGCTCCTTTGTAAGCATCTTGCCCTGGCAGGTTGTGCAGAAGGAGGTCCGTGCTGTCCCAGCCCTGCCCCTCTCTGGAGGCTGGATGGTGCCTCTCTAGGGCACGAGTTCCAGGCAAGGGGGGTGAGGGCAGAGGAGGCAGGCTTTTGGTGCGCCCCTTCCTTGCATCATTACGCTTGCAACCAGAAACAACCTTGCAGTTACCTCTGTAGTCTTGAGCAAAAAGCTTGCTTGATTTATTTTGGAAGCTGGTGTCTTCGTAGTGTGTGTGGCTGTAAAATCTGCATGCTTGAGTTGAGGCTTGAGGAACCCCAGTGCCTATCAATATCACTATGTCTGCGGCTCCTTCACAAAAATAGACAGTAATGTGAAAGATAGTGATGGTTCAGAGAAATGTCCTTGCTTTATCCTCACACTCGTGGTGCCTGTGGATACGCTAACAGACTACTGTACATAGGGGAAAACATGCCTTTAATAGTTCTGTCTCAGCTGCTGTTAATTTGATTTCCCTCAGGTAGTCAGCGTTCAGTCACAAAGTCCTGGAGCAAGACTTTTTGTAGCAAGAAGTACAAATAATTTACACTGTAATATCTGAGGCTCTTAGATAAAGTGTATGCTTCTCCAAACAAAGCAAAGAAAAAAAAATTTCTTTTATTTGGGAATAAACATGATGAATTCAGAGAGCTGGAAGGAAGTGCTATAATGAGGAGTATGTTTATTCAAAGCAGCTTTGTGGTATCTGACAGTGAGTCAATTATGTCCAAACCTGTACTTGGTCTCTGTGCCATGCACATTGTATATTTGTGGGCTGTTTGTCGTGACACCTCACAGGACAATGTCTAAATAATTTGTAATTATTATTGGATTACTACAGATAAAATATTTATCAATATCTCAGTTTTCCTGTGGAAGTTGTTAGTTTAGTTTGTATTTTCAGCTCCATTCCAGCGTCTTCGGTGTAAACTGGGCAAGTGTGAATTAGGTACCTTGTGTCGGTCCTGAGGCCAAACTGCATTTGTTTGTGTTTATGTAAATCTGGAGTAGCACCTTTGAAAAGAATGGGCTAGATTTTGCCCCAAATTGTCAGGTCTTATTCCTTTGCTGGAGCCACTCATTTAGGGATGAGATTTTTCATCAGGACTCAGTACTGCTGCAGCACTCGTTCTGTATATTACTGTAGTATTGTGTGGCTTGTACAGCTTTGCAGAAACTAAAATTGAAGAATTTAGAGCAGAATTAGGTCATGACCAAGTGCGTTTGAAAATGCTGTGCTAATTATTCACAACTTTAAAATTACTGAATAAGTTTCTTCCAAGTTTGTTCTGTTCCATAGATCCCATTGACATTTAAATGTAATTCACTTTATCACCATGTTATATCATAAAGTCTGGTTTCCAGTATTTTCATTAGCTGGTAGATGTTTTATAATATAAAAGGAAATAATACTTGGGGCATGGAGGAAAAAGGGGATGCAGTTAATCTGTTAACATTGCCTTTCTGGAAATCACTGATTAGTTTTTTTAAATCTCATATTGGTATTAGGAAGGGGTTTTTTGTTTTGTTTCTAGTAAAAGTTGTGTAAAGTTCCTGAAATTCTCCAGAAGGTTTAAGGTGAATGTATGACTGGGCTTTCAAAGACCTAACATCGCATTCCAGACTTTCAGACATTCATCACCTCTTTTATTATGGAAAGCGTCCACTTTTCCTGAAGGCGCCGATTCTTCTCATCATTCCTACCTATTCTGATGAGTGTGAGGGAAAAGTGCTTGAGAGGGATTTCTTCCTTTGAGATGTTTTCTACTCCGGTTTGGATTTCCATAAATCAGTGCTAAAAGGAAAGTGTAGAGTAACTGAAATAGTGCTCTGAAGATCACAAAAAAGCACATTGTAATGTTTGAGCGTTTGAAAATATGTATTTTTCTTGGGGTGCAGGTTTTCACTATGTTCAAAGAAAGGTTTTCATGGCAGCTTGAAATGTCTTACCGGTGATACCCAGTGCCGCCAATATCTCGGCCTTCAGAAGCAGTGTACGTGGTGGGACTATTGACTGGGGTTGCATCCAGGTGCTCGCGGGTTAAAAATCCCCATGCTCTCCCGCGATCAGATTGGCAATTCCCACATGATCCATTGACTCCATTTCCATAAGCCAGTTTCCCCCTTTCCCCCTTTTTTTACCCACGCTCCCTGTTGTTTGGGTGGAGGGTGGCGGTGGGGTGGCTTG
>KL287552.1:9262-22373 GCA_000699545.1 Podiceps cristatus | reverse complement strand
GGTTACTGTTTGGGGTTAAACCACAACACTGTGCAATTAAACAACTCAGACTTTTAGATACAAGAAGAGTAAATAACACAAGGTAAGCACCTAACATAACAATCATCTTATGCTCTACTTCACTTATTAATGTTTCCACATGTGAAGGCAAACATTGTTATTGCTTAGAGAATAAGTGTTCCAGAGCAATAATGCCAAGCAAACAGACTTGTGGCACACATGTTTAGCAACGGCAAATAAGAAGGGATTTGATCATGGTCATACTGAGCTGTTGGCTGGAAATTCAGTGGACATTTATTCTGGAAGCTTTCTAACAGCTCTCCCACTGGGTCCACTTTATGCTAAGTGTCTCTAATATGTGACAGTGCTGGTCAAACATCAGAAATAATCTGTATGTTCTTTCCAAAAATTCCAGGCAGCTGGTCAGAGAATAAAGGAATTTCATAATTAGAAGACTCATACTTTCCCCCTGCCTTCCTTATGGAAATATTTTGGCTAGGTATAATTCTTTCTTATTTAGTACTATAACATCGACAGATATTTAGATTTTGAATGTAAATTATAAACTTTTTTAGATAGCAATTACACCGACAATATTTTGTCTATTGTGCTTAGCATAGGAATGTTAAAGAAAAGGTCTTCAGAGTAACAGAGAGTAAGTTTTCAAATTGTGTCTGAAGAAATACGAGAATCCTCAATGTCTTGGGGACTTTGGAAACTCCATACTGCATATGCCAACAATACGACAGCATAGGTCTATCCATAGCAAGACAAAATAAGAATGCACCCAGCACAATAATGCCTTCAGAAATGGCCAGGATTGGATGCTAAGGCAGGAAACAGGACAATTATAGGATGGTATAATCTCCACACATCAACATCAATCAATCAAAACAAACAGACTGGGAACAGAGAATGAAATAAATGGAAAAAGTACTACAAGAAGATCAAAGTGAAAAGAAGTCCAAAACAAAAAAAAACAAAAACAAAAACAAAAAAAAGCCAAGATTCACTTACAGTCCTTAAATTACATCATGTTGAAAAAAACCCAAGAAAATGTATGCTGTGTCCAGCATACTTTCTTTTAATAAAAAACCCCAACCCCTTATGATGTTCTAGCAAGCACCTCAGAGGCCTATTTAACAACCTACCCAAATTCACTTCAAGGCAATACTCCTGTAACTGAAATCAGCTGTCTCATTGCTTCTGTGCAAGCCAGCACACTTAAATCCAATCAGAATATTATTTGCTCAGAAAGCTGGGAAAATAGGTTTATTGCTCCTGAACCCTGTAGTAAGGCTGTCACACCTCTCAGATTCAGAGCTTAAAGCTATGAGCACAAAACTGGTCTCACCCCCTACAGAGATCCCAGATACTCCTCACATACCTCTGCTAAATCCTACGCTCAGCAAAGGCATCCAGTTTTGTCCTGAGGCAGTGAAGACACTATACTTGCTACAGTAGTAGAGCATTGCTGTATCCATTCTTAAGTTACGCAGTGTTAGGTTTATGGTTGGACTCAAAGGTCTTTTCCAGCCTAACTTATTCTATGATTCTAAGTAAATGCCCTGGTTTTACCTAGGCCCTCTCTGATTTTTCCAGTGTCCTCTTTAAATCGTGGGTACTGGTACTGCATCGTGTGTTTCAGTATTAGCCTGACCAGTGCCAGAGGCAGAGGTGAAACCATCTCCTTGCTCCTACCTCTGTCCTCCTATGCATACAGCCGTGGGTCTTGTTAGACCTTCTTGCCACTGCAGCGGAAGTATCAACAGTTTTCCTCTGTTGTGGGATTTTTAAACTCTGGTGATCATGAGATTTGGATTTATGATGCAGTTCAATGCCAGTTGGCTTCAATGGTCATTGGATTGCACTCTGGAGGATTTCTGAGACACAAACAGCAGAATGAATTGGAGTACTGGATCCCTAGAGACTGACTCTAAAACAGTCTTATGTCTTCCCTTGGCTGCAAAGCTGCACAGTGGACGACTAATTCACGCTCCTGTGGGAGTATTGTATTCTCATAATCAGTTTTTCAGCTTAAAAAGAAATCAGCACCTTGGCTTCAGAAAAAGAAAAAAATTAAACAGTGAAATGTTTCCATTCAAATCAATATATCATAAGTACAACAGGCAGAACTCTGATTTATGCAAAATCAAAAATCATATTTCATTTTCAGAAAACATAAAAAAAGAGTCTGATATGGAACCTGGTAAGTTTTTCCAAACAACAGTGCAGAAATAGAAGATGTGGGCACAGAGTCTTTGCAACTCCACAGTTGTCTTGTGAGCACTTATTGAAGGAATAGATTTTGTGAGAAAATTGGAATCTGCTCATTACAGGCTAAGTAAAAGCTTCTTCAGCTGTAGCCAACTGCAGTTTAATTTAAGCTGCATTCATGTCGACAAAGAGCATAGTAGCTCAATTGCTTGCACTAATAATACCCTGCCCATGTACTTTGCTTACAGATGGTCATTAATACCGTAATGACGACCTGGGGCAGACAGGCTGCAGCGTGCGCAACTATCCTATTTAGTTTAGCCAGGATGTCCAGCTATAATTCAGCACTGAGTAAGTGGGGCATTTAAAATGAAGAGTGAGCTGCACTGTGTATGGGAATACAACAGGCAACTTAAGATGACTCTGCTAAACATTTTGTTTTCTACATGTATGTCTTCAGTGGGGCACATCTGCAGGATGGTATCATATATCCAAATACAAGACAGAGGAAAAACAGAAGGAGAGCAGAACTGGTCCATTTTCTCCTCAAGATTAGTTTTTCCCAAGTTTTTTGACACCTTGGATTAGCTTACTGAGACAGCTGTGGTTGCAGAATCGCCGTGCCTGACAGGTGACAAATCCCGTCACACTTTCTTCTAGATGGAAATTAAGAACAGAGCCCCTTACAAAACTGAAGTCTTCAGAAACTCCTCTGCCCATTTAACAAGGGAGGAGAGGTGTTCCCGCTCTCTTACCCTTATCCTTCACTGGAAGCCAGCTCTTACAGGCTGCATCAGCTGTGATTGAGATAACAGGCTGTGATCCTATTGCATAGTAACCTCATATTTTTGAATATTTGTTGAATTTCAAGACTTAAAAACACAATAAGCCACCCATAAAGCTACCCCAGTTGTGTTTTCACTTTTCAGGAAGTCAGGAATGCTGTTCCTGAATCCTGAATTTTGTGGCTTGCATTATGTGCACAGTAGAAACCCAAGTGAATGATTTGGAGTAACAGGATCATGATCCCAAAGGAAGCAGGAACATCTGGTACCTGAATTAAAGATAGCTCGAAAGCATCGGGGCTCTCTTTAACCTCTTTGTGTGCTCTACCAGAGGACTAGAAGGTTTAATGTAATTACTAATGTGGTTAATGAGCACTACCTGAAAAACTGAGTAAAAGTGGGTCTTCTAAGCCAGACTGAAGGTCCACCAGTGCCAGTAGACTTAGAGGAGAACTAAAGAACATAAGAAAACTGGTTAATGTTTCCCCTAGTAATTTCTCCTAACCTGCAGTCCCTGCAGCTCAGAGCCTTTCCAAGTCAGAGGTAGCTTCTGTGCACCTAGTAACTCGCAAGGGACATGTCTTCTGGGGACTTCTGTCCAGTCTCCCTTGAACTTTCAGCATCCATGATGTCCTGTGGCAAGAGCTTCTTCCGTTAAATTATACGTGTCATAAACAGCTGCCTCCTTTTGTTTGTACTCTGAACTTCCCACCTACTGGCTTTGCATCAGACCTATTAGTTCCCACACGGGAACTTGTATTGTCCCTGTTTTATAGACCTTGCCTTACTGTGCATGTAGGCAGGACGTGCAATTTTTTGATTTGCATAACATGGAGAGCAATCTATTCTTTATTTTGGATTTGTTGGCATGCAATTGCATTACTGGCATCATACAAAAGTTCATCTTTCAATAGTTATTAAGTTATAATTAAGTTTTAATTATATATAATCACAGTAGTACTCTCCCTTTTTGTCCAGTCAGAGAAGCCAGAGACAGATATATAATTGAATCCTGCCCTCCAAATGGAAAAGAAGAATGCTTTGCTAAATTTTTCTCATGGCAATTCAATGACCAACAAAATTTGTGGTTAAAATTCACACAAAAATATTTAACCCAGAAATTTAAAGTTTTGCATCCATTTCCTTATTTCTCCTGATATTTTGTAAAACCAAAAATCCAGAAAATTTCAAAGCACAGAACCCCTTTCTGCCCCTTTTTGTGGCTGCAGGATGTTGTGAGGAGTAGCTGTACCTGGCATGTCCTTGTGGAACAGGTGTTTGAGAAAAGGAAGCTCTGGTGGTTTACCTCGTCAGAAAATGACAGCCCAGCCACTTTCTGTTCTCTCCCTCTAATACTATGTCAGTTCTACTTACACTTCCCTTTTCAGCTGACATCTGCAATGCCCTTTGTATTGTGACATGTCTTAGAAAAGGTGAAAAATCTGGAGTGGATGTCGTTGCCTCTCTCATTAACCATTACACCCTCATGGGAAGCAGTAAGTATGTTTTCTGTCTGTTCACAGGTGTTACTACCCCTTTATTTAACACAGATTCTTGGTGCCTTAAAAGTAATCTCCGTGAAGGATGATAAGGAATCTCGAGTCTCATAACATGTTGCTGCTTGCAACGCACTGATCTGATCAGCTGGGCTCACTGAAATTTCCAGACGCACAGTCAGCCTGTTAAAGCACTCACGTGCCGTGACAGTGTGCATGGTTTCAAGCTGTAGATTAGACATCAACTGTGTCTTTCACAAAGCAAGTTAAATCCCATGTGGTTCAGCTATTAAAGTGGGTCGAGTCCTAATCTTCTTGGTTCTCAGCTATCAGTTCACCTGCCTGTTCCAGGGACACAGCAGCAGCACGCAGTAGTGAAAGCACTGCCTTCAGTTTGAAGCCACGGTACTGAGCAGCTCTGGGCACTGGATAAGGATTACAACTGGTCAAATACTGAAATACTGATCTGTGAAAGTTTTCCGCTGAGTTTGGTTTGCTTTAAATCCCTGCTTGCTGGTCTCTTTATTTATACATGCTCAGATACCACTACGATATCTCTGGAACTATTTATTAGTCCCAAAAGTTTTATGCATTTTAGCATGAATTATTGTTTATTTGAAAATAAACGTATGTTTATGATGTATGTTATTCATTGTTCACCACAGGAAGCAAAACTGGTAAGACTGCACCTCAGTCTACGTACATGCATGGGTGAATAACCAAAACCTGTCTCCCCTGAAGCAGCAGTACAGATTCAGAAAATGCTTCACCTAATGGAGGTGCAACTATTTCCATGTGTGAAAGATGTTTCCAGACAGTCTGGATTATTCTGAAGAACCATTTACTAATTCAAAAGAAAGGGCAGTGGTATTGAAAAGGTTATTTATACACTAGAAGAATTCAGCGGGGATTGAAATACTGTATTTCCACCCCAGTGTTTCAATTCAGACTTAACCTGAGCATGCAGGTGGGACCTTTTCCATGTAACTGAGGTTATTTAAGAGTCAAAACTCAGGTTTAAACTGTTCGCAGACTTAGTGTAGACAGAGAGGCAAAGCTCTTTGAGTTATTTAGTGCCACTGCAAAATGAGATGGTCAAATCTTCTCAGTGTTTTACTAGAAAACTTGCAATTCACCAGGTCAAACCGGTTTGAATCCCCTACAGCTACAAGCCAGAGGGCCTCTGCTAGAATCCATGCAAATACATCTGTTCCAAACCATATTTGAACTATAAGCCTTAAATCTAGTTTAGGAAGCCAAATGCTTCACAGCATAGGATGTTTTTAGGTTTTTAACTCGATGATTTCACCCACTGCCTCTTCACAGCCACTGTACTTGAATTCGTTGTTCATTGCACAGAAAAGCCACTGAAAAAAATGAAAGTAGTTGAATAACTTATTCAGCCCTAGTTATGGTAGCTGCAGGGCAATGCACAGAAACTGCTCTTCTGCAACCCATAGTAAAGCTGTTGTCAAGAAAATGGAAATTCTTCTTGCTACTGCAATATTAGACATCACTTGTAACAGCGGGAAGAGAACAATTTTCAAAGACAAGCCTGATCTTTGAATTGATAGGATCTTTTTCAGCTTCCCAATGGAGCACAGGGGGCATTAGGTGCCCAGATAACATCATTTCCACTGGAAGTGTCTGATAGAGATTGGTGTATTTGCAACAGGGCAGAGCATTCTTTTCAGACACAGCTTCTCGTTTCAAGTCATTCTCCATGCTGCATTTTCTTTTCTGTGCACTCAGAAATCCATTTATAGCTCTTATGTGACGTCCAGTGGAAAGTAACAACTCTGGGTCAGTTCCTCAGGTAGCATAAATCAATGTGGCCGTACTAACTTCAGTATTGCCATCAAGCGTAGCTGAAGGTCTGGCTCTGCTGACATTTAATTCCTGCGCTTGAAACACGAATACGTGCACAAACACTGAGAGCCCTTAAATTAAATGTTTTTATTCAGGGGGAAAAATACTCACTTTAGCAGAAACTAACAGCCCTCCAGCTTTCAGCTCTTTCTAAATAACTCAGACAAGCAAATCAATCAACACTTTTTTTCCAAGCTTACAACAGAGTGCAGTAGATTTACTATAAGTATTAGATTTCTGCTGGTATATATGTGTATCTCAGGCAAAAGATAAATAACATAAAAGTTCCAGTTAATATAGCTCTGAGCAGGATTATGTTTTTTCTTTCATGTATGATTTTCATGGCTATATTCAGGCAGTGATGTTATTCATCTCTATTCTCAGTTCAGCAGAGCTGTCTGCAGGTGAGACACAGAGCAAGCGTATAATCTGGACTACATGATGGGAAAGCCAGGTGAATAAAACAACATCCATTTGCAACATAGTAGAAGATTTTAATCCCTAATTTCTCATGTTAGTCCTCTGGTTCCCTGTCAGCAGTCTCTTCAGCGTCTGTTCTGGGAGGTAATTGCCTGTCACACTCTAAGCTCATTCAGTTTTGATAAAGCCAGAGCGAAGGCATGGCAGGGCATGCAGCTGGGAGGCGACAGGACAGTGATAGCTGGGGCCCTGCCACTGATCCCAGTAGTGCGCACACGAGGAGAAGAGCCAGGGGAGCCTTTTGCCATCTAAAATGATACAGGCTACAGCAAGGACAGTATTCCAGAGAGACAGCACTGAAGTAGCTGTACAGTTCCCTGTCACCCAAATCCATTTTGTGCCTACGCTTTGGGGAACAATATAATGAGGCACCCAAATCTAAGCCATCTGTAAAAGAGTCTGGGCTTGGGATACAAGGCACCTTTTCGCCCTCATCCCCAGTGCCATCCATCCACGGAAAGGCTGACAGGCACTTCAGCTTGCTATAGTGTCAAATCCTCTGGGTTGGGCAGGTTTCCTCTTTTCTCAAGTTTTCCATGGGAAAAAACCAACCAACCAACCAACCAAAAAACCCACAAAACACAACAAACCCTGAGCCCAGGGTTCATTTCTCCTCGCTGAGTGCCATCCTTCTTTGACTAGAGTCCTGACCCAAAATGCTCTCTGGCTTTTTAGCCCTGAGGTCTTAGCTTTCCTGGCTACACAAAAGAAGAAAAGGACACCAAGCAACAGAACATTGTTGTGTCTGAAGAGCACGGATGATGAAGCCTTTACTGCCTGAGAAGCAAATTTATTAGGAAGATAAAGAGGGGCCGTGATAGATTAAATGTTGCTGAGAGATGAAGTAGATATCCTTAAGGGTCTGAGCGATTTCTTCATCCCAGGAAATGGAGGACCTGTAATATCCCAGACTCCATGTTTTCCTTGAGGGGAATAGAAATGTTAAAGAAAAAAATCCTCACTGCAGTAGAGAAGATAATAAGGCAATTAAAGCTCTCATACTATTAAAAAGTTGACAAAGCACCAGAATTAGATGAAATACATCACTGGAATCAGCATAGAAAGAGCAAATAAAATCGAAAAGCCTTTAGAGAAGAATTTTGATTGCTTACTAATGGCAATGTTAGTACCAGAGGATAAGGTAATTTCAGTATGTAAGGAAGGAGCAAGGTTAAGAATGGGCACATTTCACCTGAATTTCAGGAAATTAGTCAATAATGTATCTCAAGATGAATTGATTTGAAAGGTCAGGTAGGATGGCGACATTGCTGCAAGTGAGAAAATTAGTGAAACTGGTCAGAAATTGCCCTTTGGCTGGCAGCCAAAGGTTCTGATAAGGTGGTGTGAAGCCTTAAGAGAAAATGATCTGTATTATCAAAATCTATAAATAGGCCATCCTCTCTGGACACATTCTTTATACTCCACATACTCTGCAAAACCCAGAAAGGTTATCTACATTCATCAGTGTACCCTCACTAAGTTTGCAAAAGACACAAAACTGGGAGGAGTGGCTGATAGACCAGAGGGTCGTGCTGCCATCCAGAGAGACCTTGACAGGCTGGAGAAACAAGCTAGCACGAACCTCATGACATTTAACAAGAAGAAGTGTGAGTCCTGTACCTGGGGAGGAATAACCCCATGCACCTATATATCCTGGGGGCAATCCAGCTGGAAAACAGCTTGGCAGAAAGTGCCCCATGGGTCCTGGTGGACCAGCAACGTGCCTTTGCCACAAAGAAGGCTAATGGTATCCTGGGCTGCTTCAGGCAAAGCATTGTCAGAAGATCGAGGGAGGTGATTCTTCTCCTTTATTCAGCAGTGGTAAGTCCACACCAGGAGTCCTGTCTCCAGTTCTGGGCTCCCCAGTTCACGGGAAACATGGATGTACTGGAGAGAGTCCAATGAAGGGCCCCAAAGTTGATTAAGAGTCTGGAGCATCTCTCCTATGAAGAAAGGCTGAGAGATCTGGGACTCTTCACCCTGGAGAAGAGAAGGATCAAGGTGATCTCCTCAATGTATATAATTATCTGAAGGGAGGGTGAAAAGAAGATGGAGCCAGGCTCTTTTCACTGGTGCCCAGTGACAGGACCAGAGGCAAAGGGCACAAGCTGAAACACAGGAGGTGCCATCTGAACAGCCGGAAACACTTTTTTACTCTGAGGGTGAGCAGTGGAACAGGTTGCCCACAGAGTTTGTGGATTCTCCCACCTTAGACTTATTCTAAAGCCGCCTGGACACAGTCCTGGGCAACCTGCTCGAGGTGACCCCTCTTGAGCAGTGTGGTTGGACCAGATGACCTCCAGAGGTCCCTTCCAACTGTAACCCTTCTGTGATTCCGTGATCCATGTTTTCTGGGATTGTCCCACTGGCTGTTTTATGCTATCTGAGTACCCAATGATATCAGAAAAAATCCTATCTTGAGGGCAGATGGTAGGAGACAGGTTTATCAGATATGGCTCTGTCTCCTCTCTCTGTGCCCAGGTGTTCCTCAGTGACAGAAAAAATAAGGGATGCTCAGTCCCCCCCAGTGATATTACATTGTTCCATTTTTATGTAGTATAATTAAAATGTAAATAGACTAGCAGTAAGTTTTTCTTTGGGCTTTGTACTCACTGGGAGAAGGAAAATCACAAAGGATGTCCCAGCTAGACTTCTATCTCTTTGTCCCTCAAAAGTAGCTATATCTAATGGAATGTCTCCTGCTGTTGGAGTTATTCCCCTTTCTGACCTGATGCAAAACCATCAGGTCGGCCATAAGATGGCTAAAAGAATTCATTTGTAATCTTTGAAAGAGTCCAAAGCATATATTTGACTAAATAAGTAAACATTAAAGTACAGATTGTACTGTAAATTGTTCTTGCCCCAAATCTTAGCTATAAAAATAAAGTAAAAGATTTTATAAGAAAAATGTGGGCTTAGATTTTACTAATGATAAGTACTGAAAAGTAATTAACAATTCCATTAACCAAAAGTTGGTTTCAGAATTAAAAATTATTACTTCAGTTTCTGAAACTCTGAAGAAAAAAAAGCACTTCCAGAAAACAAAATGGAGAGTATTTGGAGATCTTGGCAAATGTATATTACAGGATTGTTTCCATATTTAGCCCCATCTTTTCGTATTTTGAACAATGCTGGAATGAAGGTGTATGATTATTGCCTACAAATATTACTTTTCTAGAGACAGAAAGAGCAATTAGAGATATAATTAAAAGTTGTGGAACAGAGCTTCAGAAAGGCAATTCACATCATTATCATAAAAACCATCGATAGCAAGGACTACATGGGTTCTGTGGAAAACCCACTAAAAAGAAACATTTCAGGGCTGAACATATGATATGTTAAAAATTGAATTCTGTTCTACATGGGAACCTTTTTGCACTGACAAAGGAATGAATTTGATGACTTAATGAGATTTTCCATCTCCAATGTTTATGAGTCAGTATATTAAATATGACCTAATTTCTATGATATATGATGCATACAGGAGGCATAGGAGATCCTGGAAGAAAAAAAAAATCAATTGATTGGTAGCAATATACTACTTAAAGGACAATGAAATTTAATCAGAGGATCATCAAGGTGTCCTAGAAAGAAATGTGACTTCCTGAATTTTGACAGCCACCTTTGCCATACTACTACACATGGTCTTTTCCTGTTCATTGGTGCAATGATGAATAAGTTCTCTGTGTGCATTAGCAAACTGAAGTTTTCCACTTCCAGAAAATCTAGCTAAATTATGGGCACAGCTGCCTAGGTGCACATGGGTCTGTAGACTGGAGAGCAGGAACCCATGACCCTCCTTTTATCATTTTTACCTCTAGTCAGACAGCAGTTTTGATTTTTTTTTCCTGAAAAGCACTGGAGGTGGCAACCAGAGATACCTGAGAAAGGTGTTCACTCTAAAATGGTCCATCACAGGAACCATGAGGAGAGGGAACACAGAAGCAAGAAGAAAACTGAAGAAGACTTGAGTGGTCTGAGGGGATGTGTGATACTGAAGGCCTTGTGAAATAATCATTTTTCCCCCACAGCCTGCTCCGTCCGCCTGTTAACGCACCTGTGGAGTGCACAGGAATGGATTGGAGGAGATGCCATCCCATTGCTGACGGCTACTTAGGATAATTGCGCTCTCGCTGTCTGACTGATGAAGCTTGCATAGAACGGTGCGAGAACAGTGAACTGGCCCCCTTGCTCCAGGACACAATCAATACTAAATTAGCCTTTAATTACAAGCCTTTTAATTATTCAGTGTTGACTTATGGTATGAAGCAGCAGCTGTAAATCTTTCTAAAGCAAAAGCTTTGATTCCTGGTATTCTTTCATTATCTCCTATAGTGTCCTTGTGCAGGAAAATATAAGACCACTATTGACATCATTTCATAATTTTTACAAGACTGATCTAGGAGCCATGCTGCTGCTCAGCACGGGTAATAATAAATTTTAAAGCCTCTAGCTGTTCTTAGGTGGCAATACGAAGCAGAGAGTGATTTGCCTGAAGTTTGATAGATCTTAATCGATTTCACTGTAGCAGGGAATCTCCAGATCATGAAAAATTCTGCACCAAATTGCTCTGAAAGTGGCTATTGAGAACTACAGCATCGGTTCCAACATAATTCAGTCCCAAACTTAAATCTATCTCTACCTAGACTAGATCTGAAAATCCTTGCTCTCTTAAAAAATGTGGTTTAGCTGTCATCTATAATGTGCACAGAGAGATATGTTTACATGATAGAAGTATCTATATTATGTCTAATATCTATATCTACTTATATATCTATATAGAGGGAGATGTCTCCTTTACCCTGGGTGTTTACTCTTTATAAAAGTAGTAGAGACTTTTCCCCCTATTTGATGCATTTCAATAAAGGCAAAACAAAAGAAAAAGTGAACCTTGTGACACGTGACAAAATTTAAAAATTAATTTTCAAAGACTTTTCTGCAAGTTATAAATGACATGAAATTCAAAGAGCAGTGGTCTTCTGCATTCAAATAATTTCTTGAATCAATATTTCTGCATTGAAACTGCGATAGCTGATTTAGGGTGCTGGCTTTGATCCCACAGACAGACGAGGGGATGCATCCTCTCACTCTTGCAGACTCACAGCCCAGGCTGGTACTCATATCCCACTTAACAATGTGAAAGATTCAACAGGTTTGGAGATCTATCTGAGATCAGGCACTGGATTCAATATTAAATATTATCTCAAGTATCCTGGTGTGTTTGGGGTGTTGAAATACCAGCCTGTGCCTTCCTGTGACATGAGATGAAGACATGCTGTATTTTCTGCTTCTGTTTATAGCAGTAGACATCCTCATTCTCTCCCGGTGCTTTTGCATTTGCTCAGAACTGGAAAGTGGATACATAGACCAAAAAACTTGGGAAAAACTGTCTTTTTTCTGAGACTGAAGGCAGAAGCTTAAGCACTGGGCTTGGCTATGGGGGGCTGTGGCTTCTCCATAGCTTACCCAGCTACCTGCCAAGCCTGACCACCTACCCTTGGGATAACGAACTGGCAAAAGGCAAAGTAGCTGAGCTGCAAGTTTCAGCAGTTGTATCCTCTATGTAACAGGTCTAGTGTTACAATTCCACTGGCATTCATCAGAATGATTGCTCTTCTCTGCTCATAATATTTATCTATTATTTCTCACATTATATAAATACTGTAAAGAAGTTTCTTGAAAAAGAACCAGTAAATAAATCCTCCTGCCAAAAGTTTATAAATTGTGTGCTACTGTGCATATCCCAGCAGCAGCAGTTCAAGCATTAATGACTTAGCCTTTCTTAATCACTTTTTTAATTACAAAAACCAAACAGAGCTTATTATCAACAAATTACTTGCTATGATTTCATTGTTCCTACTCAAATCAAGATCATGTTGAATGTGCTAAAAATGCATAAACAAAGCCAATGCTAAACATTTGCATAACTGAAATTTATTAAACACTTGGCTTTTACAGATGTCCTCAAAGCAGTGATTTTTAAGTTATTTTTCCATCTTGTCCTGTATTATCTTTTGTGCTCCAACATGGAGCTTCATCCCAGTGAAGGTGGGGGCATAAAGTGGTAATCCATTGGCACATTCTTTGCTCATTCTCATTAAGACTGGCAAGAAATAATTACTTCATACTTGTTCTCATTAATAGCTAAAATTGTCATCCACTTTCTTATATTAGCAATAATTTACATTTAGTACTAAATCCATTAACTGGATTTAGGTCCTTGGGTCAGGACTCTCACTTTCCAACTTCTCAACTCTCATTTTC
>KL287551.1:9652-26653 GCA_000699545.1 Podiceps cristatus | reverse complement strand
TTAATTATTATTAAATTATATTTGACATAAGTTGTCAAACTAGTATAGGGTAGGCAATGGCAATAGAATTGCCTAAGCAAGCGATGCTTTGTGTCTAGCTTTGTGCTAAGCAAAGCCCGTTGACTTCAGTGAAGGTTTTGGTGCAAGGTACAGGTGAGACTAAATAAGCATTTTATGTCTCAAGGTCCATCTTCATTAACCTACGAATTCTCAAGTTTAATGTATTTTGGGAACAATTTGCCAGCTTCATTAGCTGCCCAAGTATGAACTTGGAATATTTCCACAGCACTAAAATCTTTTTTACTGGCATAGGAAAATAAATGTTTCTTGTTTTATTTTTCATGGGTTCTTTCTTTCATTTTTCGTGATATCTTCATTGGTTTAGTGATTTAAATTTCTTTCAAAACAAGATCCTTTGTAAATAGCAAATATGATTTTCATAAAATTTAAATAAATCATTACTATTTTGATAGGAGATTGTTTAAAAGCTGAAGAGAAGGGAAGAGTCGTGCCAGTTAACTGTAAGCTTGTGAGTTAGCTAAGCTAGCAAACTGGTCACATTGGACTTCCTAGAGAGTGAGCCGAAAGGTGGTTGAGAAACAGATCAGGATGGTGCAGAAATTGTGTGGTCAACTTTTAACATAGGCCTTTCAATCAAGTTACATTTGCATTCAACGTTAGATGGAAATAAAAATTATTCCCTTAAACCTGCACACCGATTTTCTTTTATTTTTAAGCACTTTTCCAAAATGATGTACTTTTGAACAAGCCAGTTCATGGGGAATGTTTTGTCCGTTCTTCTAAATAAAGTGTTCCTGGTATGGCGAGCTGGAGGGTATCTTCCTATTTTGTTCCATATGTTAGTTACAAAATACAGAATTTTCCTTCGCCAGCAGAATGCATTTGTAGTGAAAGTGTTGCTACTGTGGGATAAATTGTGGAATACAGTGGGATTTCTTTTCCTTAATTTCTTAATTTTTCTGGTTGAAATAAATAGGAAACTTAGCAAGTTAATTTCTTAATTTTTCTGGTTGAAATAAATGGGAAACTTAGGAAACATACAATAAGCATCATGACAAAAAACTTAAAAAGCTGTAAATGTAAAGACAGAATTCTGAGCTTCACTTTACTGCTCCCTCCCTTTGCACGACCATATATATTGCAGTCCTTAAGAACATGTTTCCAGTGAGAGTCATTTTCTATTTAGTGTGCATGTTGGAAGTGAATGAGGATATGTGTCGAGTTCAGCAGTTTCAGGGTCCGGAACATGCTTGCTTGTTTTTCCCTTTGTAATACACACCCTACTTGTTTTTTGATAAATGTAATTTCTCTCCATTTTGTAGCAGCAATATAGGAAGGACAAGTATTTTTGAGTAGTGGAGAGAACATTTTTTGAAAGGATCTTAGCTACTCTAGCACTTCCTTGCTGTAGGAGACACCATTTAGGAGGAAAATACCTCTCGCTGAAGGCAGGTACTGGCTAGTGAGGAGGGAATGTGCAGTGGAACTACTCAGTTAACGAGAATATCTCTTTTTCTAAGCAATTCATCTTATATTTTCTGACCTTATTTTGTAAAAAAAAAACAAAAAAACAAACAAAGAAAAACCCCAAAAGAACCCAAACCCTGTCATTTTTTAGCAGTGTTTGGTCTTTGCTTAGGTAGTATAGTAAATGGAAGTCATCAAAAACCATATGCACAAGTATCTCCAGTGATGCAAGGGTTCTGTAGAACAGCATCTGTCGCCGCATACTGGAATGTGGTGAAAGGGACACAGCCTGAGCCTTTCTGCCTTGAAGGTAGTTTTAGTTGCAAATTTAACAAAGAAGCTGGGGATTTTGCCTGTTTTTGTTTTGTTTTGCCTGGATTTTGAAATTGTAATACAAAAACTACAGCTGTGTTCTATATAAATTTGAGTGCAAAGCAGACTATCTATAAACCAGCAATATGAAGAGCAAAACTATGAATGACTTATTTCCTTTCCATTGTATCTCTGCTACTTAAATACACCATAGTAGGCTAGCTAGTAAGTCTGTCAAAAATCTATAATCAAGGGTCTTTTGGACCTAGAAATCAAATCTCTTCAGTGAATATTTGTCGAGATTGTAGTTGTGTTTAAACTCTAGAGGATTTCACAACAGATGCATGTTTTACTAAGCTGTTAAGCTTAAATTATGGTGAGTCTGCATGTTTTTCTCCAGTTTTAGTCTTGGAAGCTACTAAAAGGATTCTATGAAAAAGAAACACATTTTAAATACATTTGAATCAATAATTAGAATGTTTGTTTGTATTAAAATACATTCATAAGGGTTCAACATCCTGGCCATAAAGATGACTACATCCACTTTCTTGTTAGCAGCAAGTAAGGAAAGAAGAATGTATCTGTTACTTCTTGCTAGTTTTGGGTTTTGCCTTCAAAGAAATCCATACCATACTTTTGAAAGACACTGGTTTTTTTTTAAAAAAAAATAAAAATATTTTTAGAACTTTTTCTTATCTTACTTTGGTTGATTCTGGCCTCTCTTTTCATTGAAAGACCAGCAGATTGCGAGCAGGAGTACACTCCTGCCAAGGCTTGCAAATATACATTTTGCCACACGGTTTGCAGATTTCTTTTTGATGCCTATAATGCTATAGAATGTGAATTAATGCACAACTTGACAGTCGTTATGCTTTAAAATAATTGGTAGGGGTTTCTTTGCTGATAAAACTGGGAAAAGAAATTAATGAGATATCCCCTTTCATTTGCTGCTTTAGTGCTAAGCTGTTCTGGACTTTTTCTTTTTTTTTTTTTTTCTTCAGTTTCCTGGATTCTACTATATCCTACCTAATAATGGGCTTTTGAGTGCTAATTAGTAACTGCAAAAAATAGCTCATGCTTTTAGCAAGAGATGAGGTTCCTTGTTGCAATAATATATGGTAGAGCAGTTTTGTTTTGCATTGTATCTGTTGTACAGTTTGTACCTCAAGAATTCAGTAATTAAGGAAGGGAGGGGATGGGGAGGAAAGATCCTTGTGGGGAGAAAGTGCTATGAGTTTTCCTTGTTTTTATCAGTGAAGACATGCAAGACTGCAATTCCTTTTTCTTGTTTCATTTCAATCAGGGAGCTTAATCATATTTCAATATCAAATTAAATGATGGTGCATTTATAATTTGGTGCATTTAAAATTTGCTTCTGTTGTAGTAGAAGTTGTTTTTTTAACATCCCTATCAATAGGGAGATCTACTTTTGCAGTTTAGAAGGAAATGTTTTGGGGTTTACATGTATTGTAAAAAGTAAGACTAACTCGGTGCTAACTCAAGCTTGCAGATCTGCAATTACAGCATCTAGTTACGTTCATTTCAACAGGTTTTCATAGCAGGGTTTAATTCTGTAGGATCACTCAATTTGCTTGATGTTTCTGTCCTTGAAAGACAATGAGTCTGATTTCTTTTCTGCTAAGAGGGTTCAGGCAGAAGTTGGGCTTCTAACTTGCAATGGCTTTGGAGTCCTAGTAACACCTTCTTCTTGTGAGATTTGCTTAAACTTCTAGACTTAAGAGTTTGCAAAATATGTGCCCTTCATTTTTAAAATATAATAAATAGTCCACTGAGTTAGGGCTAGGCAGACACAAGCTCTCGTGCACATGATAGCTTGAGGAATGCTGGGCAGAGCTTTGGAAGAAGAGCGATAGGCTGCTTACATTCATAAAATCCTCCTTGCTTGAGACCATTTGCAACACAATGCCAAAATAACAATTAAAGAATTGCTATGTTGGGACCCAGTGGTTGTGTCCACAACTACGATAGCAGGAGCACACTACTTCTGTGTTCGGCTGTCTCCTGTCTCTACCAGGTCCGTGCCAGGACGCCTTTGAGTGTTCCCAGCAGGGGATGAAGCTGCTTGAGTGCATTGCCAGTGGCCTCTGCAGTACATCTCTCCAGGGTACGCTTGGGCTCACGGGATCACGTGCATTTCCAGTGACGTTTCAAAAGACAGGAGAATCCAGCTTTGCTGATGTCCCTTTCTTTTCCTGTATGGTCAGAAGTGAGAATGTTTCTACAAGTGATTAATCATCTCTATTTAGTGTGTACACCACCGACATACACTACAGTGACATATCCTATAATGTATGATCAAGGAAATGGTTTGGGATGTTTTAAATGCAATGGCCTAGCAGTTTCTTTGAAGAATACTTTATTCACTGATGTTTTCTGATGTGACAATGAAAAGTGCAGTTTTAAAGACTCTCTCAATTTATTTACCTTCTGTTCTCATTGAAAGGATTCAAAGCCTAGCAGGTAACTGTCTTTAAAACCTGTAGTATAAATATCGCAGGAGATTATTTTTCCAGCTAGAGCAGAAGTCTGCAGAAATGACATGTTGGACAGAGAACAAACAGAATAATGCCTCCTGTTTGTGGGGTGATTCAATTTAAAATAGAAAACTACACTTCCTTAATATTTTTCTTCTCTTTTCAGAAACTGTAGGCAATCAAGTGTTCATCCTAAATGCAAACTCAAATAGATGTCAGCACTTTTGGAGAAGTTAGGAGTATATAAGCGTTTCCTCTTAAGATTTCCTTTTCCTCCCTCAAAGTGTCCATCTGCTTGGGTGAGCCATAAAGAAATATGGCTACAGGTATTACAGTACCAGTAGTTAAAAATAGTGTTAAAAAATTCCAGCGCAAAGCAAAGTGATTATAGATACTAGTAATAGAGGCCAGGCAGTAAAGGGTGAGATTTTCTCATCTGACAGCTGGAGTCGTGTGGTGGAAAATTTTTCTGGCCAGTCTCTCCTCTGTCTGCAGTCTTCTCCCTCACAGTGATGCAAGTCTGCAGGTCTTCTCCCTTACAGTAATGCCTCTGAAAACTGATGGTAACCCCAATACGGACTGTTTCTAGTTTTTCTTACTTTCTTCAGTTCTAGCAGAATGAATGTCCCATCTTCCTTGGCAGGAGGAATGGTCTTCTCTGTGAGTCTTGATTATGGTAGGCATATTCATGGTGTGGAAAAGAAAAGAGACTATAACTTTCCTAATGCCTTTTTTTTTTTTTTCCCCTCTACTGTCAGAAACAAGAATGTTTCCATAATGATTAATCATCTCAATTTATTAAGGCTATGCCTTCATTTCCTGTAAAAATAGATGGAAAGAGGTGTTTGTCTCTATTCTTCATTATTAGGTCTACGGAAACGTCAGAGGGCTACAGCAGATTTTGGAAATGAATGTATTTGTCCAGTTTGTCACAGAGGAAGGTCCAGTGTGGTATTCCTTCCCCAGGGCTAGCAGTTGTAGCCCCAGAGTCCGCTCTGGTATCCATCCTTCTGGGGAATGCGTGATCTAAAACAAAGGATTCCACAGAGCTTGCTAGGCAAAATGATGCTCAACAGTATTACTGGTCCTCAGTGAAGCAGGGCTCTGCAGGATTTCATGGTGACTATTTTACATGACACAGATTGTTCCCATGGTGTTGCTGGGATGTAAAGATGAGGTTAGTTCTTGTCTTCATCTCTTTTTTGAAGGCAAACTGTTCTCTCCACCTTATAGAGAAAGCTGAAGTGGCACAGTTGTAGGATTGTTAGGCTTAGGAGATGATTAAAGTTGGATATCGGGATTGTGTCTTTGTTCACTACGTCTTCCATTTATTTGTACGATAGCATTGTGATGGGCATCGAGTGGCTTGTTGGCAGTCTCTGACAGACGATGCAGTAGTCCAAGTGTAGTCTTTGCAAAAACATTCCTTTAGAGACCATCTGTTTCTGTAATTCACTGAGTGGTCTTTGCACTCCATGTTTTATCAGTACAGGCTTGTGATTTGTAGACTGGGTAGTGTGTTGTACAGTGTGGACCCTGCCAGTAAGTGACTGACTCACTGCATGCTAAGGGTCAGAGGCATAGGTATAGTACGTAAATGCGTCCAGAATATGTACGATAAGGATATCTTCTTTAAGTGATTAGGGCTACGAAGATGATTAAGGGCCTGGAGCATCTCCCCTATGAGGAAAGGCTGAGTAAGTTGGGACTGTTCAGCCTTGAGAAGAGAAGACTAAGGGGGGGCCTAATTAAAGTGTAGAATTACCTGAAGCAGGGGATGCAGGGGGAATCAGCCAGCCCCTTTTCAGTGGTCTGTGGGGATAGGACAAGGGGCAATGGCTGCAAGCTGGAACACAGGAAGTTCCGCACCAACATGTGGAAAAACTTCTTCACAGTGAGGGTGACAGAGCACTGGAATAGGCTGCCCAGGGAGGTGGTGGAGTCTCCTTCACTGGAGATATTCAAGACCCGCCTGGACACCTATCTGAGTGCTATGTCCTAGGGAGCCTGCTTTGGCAGGGGGGTTGGACCCGATGATCTCTCGAGGTCCCTTCCAACCCCTACAATTCTATGATTCTATGATTCTGTTTGCCATTTAATATGCTATTCTCTGTTTCTGTTTCCACTGCCCTTAAGTGCTAGTTTGCAAAGTTATTGAGTGCCCATGAATGGGAACTGTGCCCATATTTCTTGTACATTCATAGTTTTTCATGGCTTGAAGTTATAGTGTAGTGCCAGAGAAGTGCATTGGCAGAATAGTTCTTAAAATACAGCAACAAACTCAAAAATCGCCAAGCTTTCTCTCTCTTTTTCCAGTTTGTGTTAGGGGTGCTTGTGTTATGGAAGCAGTTAGATAATCACAAGTGATGTGAGCATGGTATGCTGTACAAAACACCCCTCAGGCTCTTGCCTCGAGGACTCTGGCATCATGAAAAGCTAATCTGCAAGAAAAAATGTGAATATTAAAAAAAAAAATGTAGTTACTGTGCTCCCTCTATTTCTCACTTATGACCCTCGTCTAGCCTTCTAAACAAAAGAATGTAGCAATCTGTCACAGAAAGTATTCTTGACGTCCCCAAAATGAGCTTCCCCCCCCGCCTCTTTTTTCTTACTTAGATTTAAATCGTTGCATAATTAAAATCTCTTTGACATCCTGCTTACAGTCACACGGTCACCCTGTCTCAGGACTGGTATCCATCTGGCTCACAGCTGATGGAATGTTATACTGACCCTCTCTCCTTGTATCAGACACCACTGGGAAACTCATGACCTGAAATGTCGCCATGGCTATAATTTTTCAGATCAGTCAACCCCCACCAAGTGTAATGATTGATAGGTGGCACAGGTTTTTTGGTTTTGTTTTGTGGGGTTTGCCCTCCCCCCCTCTGGAGAGGCACTTAATTTAAAACAACTTGCTCTGTCACCTTGTTTTGTAGGTAGAAATGTATTGAATTTTGCACATATCATACACACTGTAAATGTGCAAAGAAATGAGGAGAGATCCAGCAATTATTTCAAAGCTCTTTCTGGCCATATTGCCTTTAGCTGTTTTGCTGCTCTCCAGTAATTCCATTCTGGGGGACATATACTCTCACTTCAGGTCTTTGCTGGACAAATGCTCCCTCCTAGTCAGCAAAATTACGCAAACGTGTGGGGTGATGCAGGTGACACCTGACTCGGTGTCAGTAGAAGTTGTGGAAGGTTTGCATGCTGCTGCCCATCCTCACTAGCCAACTCTGCAGATTCGGAAAGCCCTTCCCAGTGGTGCAGATCCAGCCCACAAAGAGCTGCTGCCCATCCAGGATGGACCGGAGCAGGTAGGGAGGCAAAGCACCTGCCCATCCAGGACGGACCGGAGCAGGTAGGGAGGCAAATGTCCCCCGCGCAGCACTGTCTGCTGCATGTACAGTGAGGCTGACGCAGCTGGGAACCCCTGTCCTCGTGCGTATGAACGTTGCAGTGTTTATTCAGGGGGTCTGATTTGCCCAGACCAGCTTGCACATGTATGGGAGATCTGAAATATTTGAGATCCCAGATATTTGAGAAACCCAGACGCAAGTTTTGGTTTTCCACCCAGGCAGAAATCTCCTGGTGGAAGAATAGGACAGATCTGGAGGAAGAGAGCCCTGATTTTGTAATCTATAAATAGTATTCTTGTCACCAGGCTAATATGTTGAAAGCAGTTCCACTGCAAAGTTATTCTAATGCGGGGAGCAGCTGAGCAATGGTGTAACTTCAAGGTGGGCTGAACTTCATGGCAAACAGCAAAGGGCAGATTTCTCAGGGAGGCACTGCACGGTGTAAGTTTGGATGTTTTAGGAAGTTTGTCTCGGGTTGGGGTATGCTTTTTTTAGCTATCATGCATTTATAAAGATCTATTTATGGAAATCCAAGAGTTTAATGAATAAATGAGAAGGCATATTCCTTTCTTCATTTCATGAATTACAGTATCAACATTTTAGAGCCTGTTCATGAATTAATAATTACTTTAATCAATAAAAATAATTACAGTGCTAAGAACATTTTAACAATGAATGCTTTCATGCCGTTTCCACTCCTTTTTAATTAAAGCATGACAACTCATATTTACCATTTTCATCATGATAGCTCTAAATGGTGAAATTTGTCATCTTTGACTTGGGCTCTAATTATAATTCTTTTAGATGGTTCAAATTTCTTCTCATTATTCAATTATGCTTGCTCCAATTTTAAACTGACAAATTTTTCCTCTCAAAATCTCTTTCATGCTGTAAGAATATCTTTGACTTCGTAATACCCATTTTAAATATTCTGTGCTCTCCAGAATAAATGCAAATTAAATATATGCAATAGAAAAACAAATATAAACTGCTGAATATAAATAAATTCAGCAGAAGACCAATTATTTCCAGTTTAAATGCATCTATCTTACTTCAGTATAGCATGAAATATTAATATAAATTTGATGCAAGTATAGAAATTGCTAAACGGCCATAATAAGCTTGCAAAAGCAGCATACAAACTTAATTTTTATGCCTGTGACATAGTCTTCAATTAAATGATCTCTTACTATTTTTTCATACCAAATTTCTTCCTTACTCTTAGTAGACTGCATGGCATTCCCTTAAATATAATAACTTGCTATAATATTCTTGTTCAGCCTATTCTCCATATCTTACTTTACTAATATTTTTGAAACTTTGCTATGTGAGAATAAATTTCGTTTCCTCATCACAGTAAGATGTTTTTGCCTCACAAATGTGTGGGTTTTGTCGGTGTCTCCGAGAACTGTGTTTTGCTTGGTGTATCACTAAGGAAGTGAGCCACTGAGAAACTATGGGGAAAATCATTGTACTTGTGCTGACCATATTCTTCAGGCATGTATGACTTAGGTTTGTAAAGTCTTTGCTTTGTAAAATACCGTGTAATGTTAAGACAGTGTACTAACACTGTAAGACAGAGCTTTTACTTATTTCAAAGACAACTGTGAGAGTACTTCCAGGAATCAACCTAGTCTGAGGGCTTCCTGGCATGGATTCATGCCATCAGTTTAAACATGTAATTGTGAAAGATATGCCAGGAGCGTAAGATCTCTTTGCACTCCCCAAAACCACAATGGTTCCTTTTCAATCCTTGCTATTATTTCCGTCATTGTACGCCTTTGTTACAAAGCTGCTGCAGTGTGTTTCTTTCCTGTACATCGCATTTGCTTGTAGACTGCTCTGTGTAGAAGAGGTATATTTGGGCAAGTATCAGCGTGGTCCAGTTGCTGTGCTTGTCAGATGGTTTTACCTGTCCTATGGACGCTTTCGTTTGACCTTTATGGTTTTCAACCACAGCATAGCGTCGGCCTAAAAAGCCAAATACCTCCTCCTGTGCCCTTCACAAGCTGTCGCTTACAGCCAGACTGCTGCTTCAGGATTTTGTTGGCCACCAGTCTGCAAGTAGATCCCTTCGTATGAATCCAACCTTTATGAACTACTGTGATCAGACAATTAAAGACTGGATTATAGTGCGTGTTCTTGGGAGGGGAGTAAGTTCAAATTGCAGATGGAAGACAGTTTCTGCCATTGTATCTCTGGAGTGCTTGACTTAAAAATATCATAAGGTTATTTCAAAAAAATTTTGTGCATGTAGTCTACAGTAGTTTTAGAATATCCATTGGGAAGAAAGCAGCAAATGAGTACTGTGCCACTACAGGCACAGATCATCAGGAGGACTGAAAAATTTGAGATCCGCTGTGCAGAGTTTTGCTGTTAACTCTAGTTCAGTGGTCAGCAGCTGCATCCTCCAAATGGCTCGCCCTTTTCCAGTAGCTTCATACAAACTGCCTTTCTGTGGCGGAAATCTCGGGGTTCATTCCAGCTCTGGAACAAAGTGTGCTCCTGAGTGTGCGCACCCCTGCCTCCTTTACCAAAGCACTTCTGACCTGTCCTGCCCTGTCTTTTCTTTCTGCTCAGTTCCTCTTTCAAACCTTTTCCTTGCCTCTTCCAGCCTCTTCTCCAAGGCTCTGTCTAGGCATCCTGTCCTCTCCTAGGTGCTGTCCTGGTTGCACAGTGGATTACACTGTGGTAGATTACCAAAGTAGTAATAAAAAAAGGGGTGAAAGTATAAAACTTGATGATGGTTACACTGTTTTTCCCCTAGTGGGCCATGAGCCATTACAAAATAAGTATACAAGTCCCGCTTTACCTGTCATTATAATAGAGATTAGTTGGTGTATAAGACTCATATTGGCTTTTTGCACACAGCAGATTTAATTTCTGGTATATTAATTGCACTTGGTGTGTAATTGGTGCATTCTTGGTGCATCTTAATGACAAAAATTATTTTTAGAAATTGTTAACTTTATGTGGGTCTCAGAATAGAGGAAGTGTATTTTTTAAGCTATTTACACAGTCAGCTTTTTGCAAACAATACAGACAAGCTTTGGGCTTGATTGTCGTGCACAGACAACTAAGAGACAATCGCTGATTTTTATATTCGTTTATTTTAGAGACAGAGAATATGTTTTTATGAAATCCAAAGTAGCAGTTGCCTATACTCAGTTGCTATTTCAGAATGAATTGTAATCGCTTTGATGAAGCAGCTATTTCCAGTTTATCACACTGAGAGAGGAGCTCAGATACCCATTTTCCTGGCACGCGTGTTTGACAAAATACTAAATACTTGAAGTATTGCACCCAAATCCCATGTCAAATTGCTTTTCCTTTATTATTTCTTGAACCCAGAAAATTAAGGTACATCCACAAAGTATCTTGAGCAAATATTTGCTTTTGGTGGATTTATCATCTGCTGTTGGCAGCTACTTCAAATTATTTCAAGATATCTGAGATCTGGGAATAATTTACCATGAAATGATACAGCTT
Source organism: Podiceps cristatus (assembly GCA_000699545.1). Lineage (NCBI taxonomy): Eukaryota > Metazoa > Chordata > Aves > Podicipediformes > Podicipedidae > Podiceps > Podiceps cristatus. The sequence goes on along the minus strand of KL287551.1, from coordinate 15,510 downwards.
TTCCTTTAAAAAAAGGCATAAAAAATAATTGCTCTATAAGATGTAATGTTTATGAGGTCATATGAATAGTTGCATAATGTGCACATGGTGAGAACTGTGCATTTCATGTTAAAGACAAGAATGGCTGTGCACTGGGAAGGAATATTTAAGAAATCAAAAGAACTATAAAAGGCCATCTGCTTCATTCTCCATTTTTATTTGCTGGATTAACCCACTGCAGTATTTTAATGGATAATGGATTGCTGTTCCATCTGCTCATTAAATTTTTCATACCACAAAACTGCCTATCATGAAAAAGGGTTCCTTTCTGTGCAGGGAGGGGACAGTTGGTGAGGAAGGCAAGAAAACCCCAAATGCATGACAAATGACAAGAACTATAACTTTCCTGTTAACCTTTGCTGTGGTTTCAGTTTTCCCCTGTGCTTGCTTCTGTCTTCAACACAATGGTCCTTAGGTTGCTGTAGGGTTACAAAGGAAGAACAGATAGTGGGGTCCTATCACTGTCCTTCCCCCCCGTTCTTCTGGGTGATCCGCTGTGCTGTGAGTAGGAGAGCGAGTGGTAAAGTGCTGTGTTCTCGTTGTTCTCGGCTGCTTCCGTGGACCTCCTGTGGTCTTGCTGCCAAAGTCTTAATTTGAATAGAATCATGGAATTGTGGAATGGTTTGAGTTGGACCTTCAAAGGTCATCTAGTCCAACCCCCCTGCCATGGACAGGAACATCTTCCAGTAGATCAGGTTGCTCAAGGCTGCGTCCAACTGGACTTTGAACACTTTGAATAGCTCCTAGGTTGCTCTGACCCTTCTTTTTTGCAGAGATTAATAGAGTTGACAAGCTGAGTAGCATGAAGCTTGTGTAAAACATTTTTCATTTCTTTTTATTTCACCTCTTTTGTACCAAACAGGGGCAATGGAGAAGGAGCTAGTGTGCGGTTGCTTGTGTGCTCTGAGACTGGACCTCAATTTTGTGCTTTGCTGCAACAGCAGAAAATACTTGAATCTCTTAGTTCTGTAAATACACATTACTGCTCTGCCTATTGGAATAAGAAGTATAACTTTGTTTTGTGAGGTGTTTCCAGGGAGCACTGTTTTAAAGAGTAAGCATTTCTAGGTCCTGGGGAAAGCCTTTTCCACGAAGGGTAAGTCCTGGCACAGAGTTCAGGTTATTTAAAAAAGGGGAAGTGGGGAAGTAATTTTGAGTGTTGTGGTGTTATTTTTAAGGTGGGAAGACGGCAGAAGAACAATTTACCTTAATATTATTCTATGATAATGAACTGCATAGTAGGATTTACCTAAATAGGCCTAAAACAGCATTTTAACTGTTCCAGTGTGATGGTAACAGTGCAAAAGCACTAAGTAAATTACAGCCCAGGCCTTAGAATCTGATGTTTGCAACAGAACTATGTTGCAGAAAGACACTTGAATGTATTCTTTAAAAGAGAGAGACATCTGGTTCTGATGACCCACCACCCCTGGAGTATATGCAGATGATCAGCCCAGAGTTTTTGTTTACATAAAAATTCCTGTTATCTCCCAGTCTCTTTCCTGAGTGTGAACAGCCCATTAAGATCTCATTGCCAGGCTGAATGCATAGTTCAGATTACTGTGTTCCCCATGTGCACCACATTTGTTTACACTGAATTTAACTTGCCATTTTATTGACTAATCACTTGGTTTCATGAGATTTTTCTGCAGTTCTCTTCCCTCACAGCATAAATTGCAGGCTCTACGGTGCTCCTGCCTAGAGACAGGCTGTTTTGGTATCTTTGCTCAATTTGAGCTATTGTACCGTCTCTCACACTATATTTCTGAAATGGGGTCTTATTTTGGTACCTCCTTCTGAATTTAGTTAGTTTTTCAGGTACTCGAGCTCTTCCCCTTTCCATCTCCTTGTTTTGGAGACAAGGGTATTTAAAAATGCAGGGGTTGAAATGCTTCTTTCCAAATTCTCTGCCCTGTGTGACAGCATTTCCTTTTCGTCATGAGCAGGTTTAGCGTTCATTTTATTTAGGAAAATGGCTTACCTGAAAACATATTTTCTCCAAGCAAGCAAGGCTTGGCATGCTCATGCCTTGCCTTTCACCTTGTCAGCCTTTCATCATCCCTGCCCAGGTTATTCTGCTGGGCTTCTGATAGGAAGAGCAAAAAATCAATGATGAGTCATTCCTTAACTCTGAGGACTTCAGTAGAAATGTTCTATAGCCCATGGCTATGGGGAAATTGCCCACCACCTTACCAAAGCAGAGAAGATAGGTCTCCTGGTTGCATTTTCAGTTCTGCCATCAAGAAACTGTGGAGCTTAAGAGTGGGAACCTATCAAGCTTCTTGGCAGTATGTCATCAGTATCCAAAGAAGTTGTACGTATGGTGAGATTTTTCAGTACAAACATCCTTGAAAATTGCAGAAGCTGCTGTACATCCCTATCATGTCAGAAAGTCAATCAGAGCAGTCATATCATAGTCAAAGGGAGCTTATACCTGACCACTTTTGCCCTGCTGCTCTTAAAGTCGAAGTTAAAGCAGTACCACTCAAATAAATTGTACTCAGTAGTGTGGAGGTAATGGGAACATGATCTCACTTTCCTAACTGCAAGAGAGCTTCGTAGAGCTGCACTATTCAGTAGAAGGCCTGGGCAGATTACTACGATTTGTGTCTCAGGTACTGGTTTAGGATTACATCCCACTGAGCTATTTCCATAGGTCACCACTTGAAGTCAAGTACTGTTTTGGTTTGGGTTTGCCTTTTTTTTTTTTTTTTTTTTTTTTTTACCCACTGAGGCCCCTATGAATTTAATGTCTACAAAAACATTAAAAATTAGCTTTAAAAAGATGAAAAAAATGTTGATTTAGTTTGAAGATGTTTGCAAGGGTTAGGTGATATTTTCTCTCTGGGGGTATGAAATATTTCTTCAGTCAAAGAAACTGAGAAATATGTAATACCGGATTAGAGCAGAGAAGACATCTGATGACGGGGATGTTACGAACTTTTGAAAAAAGAGCAGGGTGTCCTGGTTGCTATCTGGTACAACTGCTGCAGAAATACCATTTAAAAATACTTCTAATTGAAAATGAAGTGAATTGGCCAGATCTAGCTGGTCATAAAAATTATTCATCAACTTAGAATAATTATGAAGCACTTCTGGCTTCTTTCCCAATTGCATTGAGTTCATGGACTTCATTGACAATGGTTGTAAGAACATAAGAAGCACTTTGGTTATTAATTAGGGAAAAGTCAGTTAAAAGAGAGAATTTCTGATTTTCATGATATAACACATGCTCTCTGAAAGATTTAAAGCTATCACAGCAAGTATATTTTGTTTACCTGTCACAGATATTAAGAAAAAAACAGTCTTCAGTAGGGATTCTCTCATTTAAAGTTCTTAACATTTTACAGAAAGAGTGAGCGAAGCCCTCCAAATAGGGAAGATTTCTGATGACAGCATGTCCTCTGTGGCTACTTGTGCTCCAGAAACAAAAGGAAATAAGCTGTATCCCATCCTCAGGGTGTAGGCAATGGCTCCCTTTGCCAGTTATTATCGAGGTTTGTAACATCAGACTGTAAAATCAAGGTTAAACTTCCACGGGTCTCATACTGCATGGTGGTGGTTGGTTTGGGGAGTCGCCCTTCTTTTCTCTCTTCGTGCACAGCTGGACATGGGTTACATGAACAAATTAAGAGCCTCTAGGCTTTAGATTATGAGGCCAGGAATATGTTGAACACATTTGAAAGCTTAAGTCACATCAATAATTGAAAGCGCTTTACAAATTTTTAAATCTTATTATTAGTAAATCAGAATAAAGTCTTTAGATGTGAAATAAATGAAAATGAAATAAAGTATGGTTTACTTTAATAATTACAGTTCTTCATCGTGTGCTTCAACATTTCCCTATTACATCTTAGCTCTGAATTGCTGAGACTGACTTTTTTTGGTGCCTAAATTATGGTAGATTGCAGAGTAATGCAATGCCTGTTTCTGAGATTTTAGTGAAAAGGAAAAATTAGGAAAAAGCATAATATGCGTGATGAAATGTTTGCTTTGCAGTGTTTGGAATACTGTTTAAAATTTGCTTTTAAGTGCACTACGTCATCTTTCCTTAACCTTTTATTTTAATGCAAGAAGGTTCTTTTTATGGTAGGTGGAAGTACTGTGAATTCAGACTTCGAGTGCTGTGTACATTTAGTACTGTGATTTTCAGGCTTTTCTTTGCGTACCAGTGGGAAAACATTGGCAGAGGTCTTTTGGTTGTCTTTTAGAACTTGGGGAAAATAGTATATTTCAAATTGCCCTGAAAGTCAGAACCAAATAACAGAGGAATTTTTTTTTTTTTTTTTTTTTTTTTTTTTTTTTTTTTTTTCCACAGCTAATGGCTTATTAGGCTCTAGCTATTTCCGAGCGGGAAGCAGTAGAGTACCACGACACCATTTCAGAGCCTGTGCCCCTTTCCTCCTTGCGGCCCCAGAGGATTTTGAGAGCATGCAACTCGGGGCTGATGTATGTGATAAAAGTGTTCCTCCAGACGGTTTCGATGCCCTTCTCGTGCTGGCCTTGGACCATCTCTCCACCTTTTGTCCCATTTCTAAGGTATCTAGTTTTGACGACAAGGTCATTGTAGCAGTCACCTGTTACCTTTTTAGGAGGGATGCATTCCTGGGGTGTGCATCACATTCCTAAAGGCAGATGGTTTTACCAGGTATGGGTATCACCTGGGGATAGTTCACTGTAGGAGCTGCTCTCAGACAGCATTGTGACAAAAAGGCACAAGGTTCATCTTCCTCTCTTCCATGCAGTTCTCTGACACGAGCTGAGCAGACTTGGCACTCTCAAGTATGGCCACATGCCTGCCCGTTGCGTGCCACAGCACGCAAGTGCCTACTCAGCTTCTTGCTGTAAAGCTCTGCAACACAGACATTTTAAGTGCTTTGAAAACACACGAAAGTAATGTTGCTCAGTCCAGTCTAGGCTAGATGGGTCTAGCCAGAAAGAAAATGAAGCTAGTAATGGGGCTGAGATTCAGACCCTGGTCTTCTTTGTGCAGCAGAGACGAGACTTCAAACATCTATGAGGTTGGGTGGGATTCTAGATAATGTATTCTGAGATTTCTGTGCCATCCTTCGGTGTAGATATTCCCTTGTCCTTGGAGCTGACTTCTCTTGTGAGAGGCTTCGCATACAGCATGTCTTTAATGTCTGTCCTAGGCTGCATAGCTATCGTATGTCTAATCGTCCTCTTAGCTGTTTCTAAAATGGGGCATAATACATTCATGAGAGGGGTCACGGGCGAGGAGGCTGTTATTTGAGGGAAATGAATTTGTGAACCCAAGAGGTCCTATCCAGACAATATGTTTCCATTTCTGTTGTTTTTCTGGTGCTTTTTTTGGTAAGTTTTCTGAAACAAGAAAACAGTGAACACGATGCATAAACAGGGGAAACACTTGTATTTTTGAAATTACTCAAATGTTGGAGGCTAAGCATTTGCTGAAGAGGTTTAGTGTGTTCTGTCATCTACCCGTCCGTCTACCCCATAGGCAGTAGAGTGAAGTTTGAATTCCTGTTGCAGCTGAGTCCCTTTCGTGATTCTTTGTGGCTTTTCTTTGGTTAGCCAGATTGATACAGATTTCATGAGGTGTTTACTTTGGTGTCTGTTACGCTATTAATTTCCTACTCAGGTATTCAGAGAAAAGCTATGTGTCAATGTGAAGCATTACACCTGCATCAGTGTTATATTTGTCATTTTCTGCAAGTCTAAGGAGTTATGTATTTCATTTAAAGGAAAAACCCAAAAAGACATTAGGGTAATTTCAGGATGTTGTCATAATCCATAACATTGTTGGATTGTATTTTTGTGAGTTTAGCAGCCTAGCT
>KL287550.1:0-18525 GCA_000699545.1 Podiceps cristatus | reverse complement strand
CTTTATTTATGATTTAAAATAATGACTTGGAGATTGGGAAATGTGACCCTGGTTCAGGAAAGCCTTAAAAATGTGCTTCTGCAAATTTCGAGCTGTTCTTCAGTATTGACCTGAACGCCCTTAACAAATTATATAAGACTATATTCTAGGACATTATCTGTTATGCCACATTCATCTAATGAGTCAAACAATTCTTTGGTGCTTGTAGGGACAGATGAGAGATTTATGCATCATCAAAATCTTTAATAATGCTTAGGATGGGGAAAAAAACCATTCTAAACAAGAGATGTCTTACAGCAGCCTTCCAGCATCTGAAAGAGACCTATAAGAAATCTAAAGAGTGAATTTTTACAAGGGCATGCAGTGATAGGACAAGGGGTAGTAGTGTTATGAAAGAGGGTAGATTTAGATTGGATATAGGGAAGAAATTTATCACAATGAGTGTGGTAAGGCACAGGAACAGGTTGCCCCAAGAAGCTGTGGCTGCTGTTTTGAGCAACGTGGTCTAGTGGGAGGTGTCCCTGCCTGTGGCAGGAGAGTTGCAACTAGATGATTTTTAAGATCCCTTCCAACCCAAACCATTCTGTGATTCTATACTGAGCTGAAAGATGCAGGCCACTGTTTGAAGTCATGAACCGGGGCACCTGGCACAGCCAGGATAATACAAAATTATAAATGCATTTATTTAATAGAACTAGATTGCTCCTTGGCTTGCAGGGCTGCCTTCCTGCCTCCGTGACAAGCACACTGAATGGGAATGCAATCTTTCTGGAGAAACTGTGAGACTTTTAATTTGCTGGAGTAGCAAAGGGACTGAAGGATGACAATTCAAACTGTTTGTGATGGGGCTATTGCAAAGGCTTATTTATTCTGTTTATCCCTCGGTCAGGAGATTGGGTACTGCTGGAGGAGCTGAGAAGCCCTTATTATGTTAATTCAGAGGTGATCTCCCTGAAGTTTGAAAAACTGCAGCTTTATGTCCTGAGCTTTAAAGACAATTTGGGGATACAACTTCAGATCTGTGAATAATCCCGTTCCTTTTGCCTATTGGGAATAATCCCAATAATCCTTTTGTCTATTGAACTCACTGAGCCATGCAGCTGACTTTGTAAAGTCCAAAACATAGAGTCTGTTTTGAACCTCATCAGTTCTGCCCTTACTGCCAAATCTTTGCAATTCACCTGTTCACTGAGTTTGCTGATCTTTCCTTCTTCTGTTCCATCCCCCCTGCCCCGAGTTTGCTGCAGTGCTGAGGCTCCACAGCCTCCAACAGGCTGTCATCATCCTTTCAGAGTGGGGCCCCCTTTTGTAAACTAGGCACCATTTGTTTTTACATATTTTAACCTGTGACTGTTCCTTGGTATTTACTGGGCTCCATCCCAACAGTCTCTCAAGGTCACTTGTTCACTGAATTCGAAGTCCTACTGCCGACTTCCACAGTAAGGAGTCAGTCAAGACCACATTTAACCTCTCTGCTCAACCCTTTTCTCTCCATTGCCATCCTCATCCACCGTTTTCTCCTCATTCCATCTATGGCTCAGAAGTTGTCTCTCTCCAGGTGCTTCATTTATCCTCTGGGACTGAATCTATACAGTATTCCAATCCTAAGCCTAAGCCTTATTTTATTTTTGATGGTTAATTTCCAGCTTGTCAGATACCTCTGGTCTTGAATGCTGGGAAAAACTGGAAGGATTCTTCGATGAGAAGTCCACAGAGCTGTTGAGTCTTTTCCTTTGAGTGTCAGTCCAAGGGTAACTCTTCTCTCATAACCTGTGGTGTCTGTGTCTGAGCTAGTCACCATGAGTTGCTTTCGTAGTTATCATCAGCATTTTAAAGGTGGGATTTCTCCAATACATTGTAGATGTCTTTAATAGGGCGATGTGATTGGCAGCCTAAATCAATCTGTTTCTTTCCCATTAATTACAATGGAACTTTAGAGTGGCTACTTCAAGTGGGTCCTACCCTTAGAAATGTTGGGCAATTTTAGTATGGTTCTAACAATTCCTCAGATCAAAGATCTCATCTATTCTAATGTGGATTTTCCATCTCCTGTCTAATTTATGATATGTAAAAACATTCTGTAAAAACACGATTCCTTCAGAGGTGGCAAAGCTGGAGCTCACAAAGGTAGAGTAACTTGCTGAATTTTATCAATCACCCTTTATTCAGCACCGAATTACTATAGTAGTAGTCACTGATATTCAGATTGGGAGAGACGAAACCAAAGCATCATGACCTGGCATCTGTTACCTATTCCTTTAAATAGCAGTACCTGCAGAGAGATCACAAAGAGGATGACCCCATTTCCTTTTCCTTTGCACCCCAAATTTGCCCACACACCCCAGCTACAGAGACATCTGGGGGACTTGTATGGCTGGTAACATCATTACAATGTGATTCACATGATGAGAGAAAACAGCTCTTGGATTTAAAACTAATATTTCAATCTATAGATGCAAAACTGTGGGTACAACTTATGACTGCAAAAAGTAGGCCCTAGGATCTTGGACCTTATAAAACATTTACTCCTTGACAATTCCTGTGTCTCCAATTTCCCTATCTAGAGACAAAAATAATAATTTTTCTATAGGCGTGCTCATGCAATAGATAAATATCAAGTGCTGGCATTAACTGTAATTCAAGCACAAATTCTAATATTATGGCTGCCCTTCACGCCTTCCAGAAGCCAGACCTGTACATTTTCTGCAACGCCTGGTAGAGCTGGACAACCTTAACCTGACGACTGGAATAAAATAAAGTAGACATATTTTGACAAAGGAGCCAAATTTCCAATTGTATACACAAAAATGAAGAAGGACAAAGAAATCTTGAAGTGCTTGGTCCTGACTCCTAAATCAGACACTACATAAAATACAAATGCTCAGGCTTGAAAAGATAAGGAAGCCAACAACAACAACAGGAACAAAACATTTTAGAAGTAGCATGTATTTTGCCCCATATGCTTTGATGGTACTGTCAACTGAAAGATTTGTATGAAATTAACTGGCCTCAGGCCTCAGAACAGAGTTACAATAGAGTCTAAATATACACTGCATTTCCTTCATTTCTTTTTATCTTTGTACCTTATGCTTCTATCGACTACTTTTCTTATGCTTATGTGGCAGATGCAGGAACGTCACTCTCAATGCTGACAAGAAAGTACTTGTTAAAGCTCCACATGCTCATTTTTGGACACTATTTCTGACTTACCCACAAAGGATATCTCGGGGTTGTGCCAGGAGATCTTGTCTTTACAGGTCGAATCCATCAGTGTCTGTGGACACTCATTCAAGTCTGACTGCTATTAAACAATCTTAAAATCCTAATATCTGGACAAATGTGGTTTAGACACCTTAGTTGGCTGGGATGAACTCTAGATCTAGACTTGCTACTTTGATTAGATATAGTCATTAAACTGAACTTGCCCCATACTTATTAAAAGCTTAAATGTCACAGTGAGTAATTTTTTTCCCTCCTAATCATCTGCTCCAGATTTAGACTATTCTGGGTAATCTTTCCAATGACATACTCCAAAAGGAGGTGCACCTTTTTTCTTCATGTTTTTGTACAGAGCCAATCAAGAACTTGATAAAAGACATCACATCGTCATCTGTCTTAATATCTTCTCCCAGATTCTCCTCCTCTGACCTTTGTTACTGTCTGAATCATCTTCTGTTTCATTGAAGTGCAACTTCCTTCCTTGTCATTGGATATTTTGCGTTGCATTAAAAATAATAGTCCCACAAACATATCCTCCAGCTCTATTTGCTCCAGTTCACATACCTCACCCTGTCATAGTGCAACCACCATTCTGCCTCTTTCACTTAGCTATTTGTGTGCTTCATTATTTCATGGCTCATCTGCCTTTGTCACTGGGCTAGTAACATATTCCTGCAGTCAGTGGGTATGCAACTTCATTTACTATAATGCTGGGTAATTGTAAATTTATTTTAAATATCCAGTTAAAAAAACCCAAACAAACAAACAACGGGCATCTAGAAAAATTGTCTTACAAATAAGAGTATGCATCAACTTACATCAACTTACAAGCTCAAGAAGTGGGCTCATGTGAACCTCATGAGGTTCAACATGGCCGAGTGCAAAGTCGTGCACCTGGGTCAGAGCAACCCCTGGCATCAATACAGGCTGGGGGATGAAGGGATCAAGAGCAGCCCTGCCGAGAGGGACTTGGGGGGATTGGTGGATGCAAAGTTGGACATGAGCCGGCAATGTGAGCTCGCAGCCCAGAAGGCCATCCATCTCCTGGGCTGCGTCCAATGCAGGGTGGCCATCAGGTCGATGGAGGGGATTCTGCCCCTCTGCTCTGCTCTGGTGCGCCCCCCCCTGCAGTGCTGCGTCTGCTCTGGGGCCACAGCACAGGAGAGACACGGAGCTGTTGGAGCGGGGCCAGAGGAGGGACACAAAGATGATCCGAGGGCTGGAGCAGCTCTGCTGTGAGGACAGGCTGAGAGAGTTTGGGCTGTTCAGCCTGAAAGGCTCTGGGGACACCTTATTGCATCCTTCCAGTACTTAAAGGGGACCTGTAAGATAGATGGGGAAAAAAAATTTCAGCAGGGCCTGCTGCGATAGGACAAGAGGCAATAATTTTAAACCATTAGATTTAGACAAGGTATAAGGAAGAAATTTTTTTACAAGGAGGGTGGTAAAACACTGGAACAGGTTGCCCAGAGAGGTGGTCGATGCCCCATCCCTGGAAACATTCAAGGTCAGGCTGGACTGGGCTCTGAGCAACCTGGTCTAGTTGAGGATGTCCCTGCCCATGGCAGGGGGGTTGGGCTACATGGCCTTTAAAAGACCCTTCCAACCCAAACTATTCTACAATTCTATGATTAGTGTCTGTGTTTATTGCCTGTATCAGGTTCCCCTGAGGACATAAGCCTGTCTCTGGTGAAGTGAGAGCCTTGCTGTGAACTAAAGCCTGAACTTCGTTCCAGTTTTCATTGCTGCAAATGATATTCTGAAATCACTTATTAGCCAGGGTCTGAGTTGCAAAATGCTGATTTTAGTGCATGGATACCTTCAGTCCCCCAAACAGCCAAGTTTCAGGTCCAGAAGAGCATTGACATGGGTTTAACACCTTGCATTTGCATTAAAGGACTACCTTCAGTGTGAGCTGCCTTTCTGAGATGTGCTCTCCCTGCATTCCCCTGAGGGGAAGCAGCTGTCAGGCAGCACTACCAAACAACTTGCTCCTTCCTCTGAAAAGGTAGAGAAGAGCAGCAGCAAGTTGAAAAAGTCCTCACCTTCTACAAACAGCTGTCTCAAGTAAAATTAAGGTGAAGAGGAAGAGCACTGCCTCACCAAAGGCAGTCTGTGTCTCCATGCCATACTGCAGTGAGGGGAAGAGGGAGGCTGTGTGCAAAACATTAACGGCAGTGAGTTCTGCTGAAAATGACTGACTGCTTTAATTAGCGAGAGCACTCCTAGGCTCCCACCTGACAGCCTCTGCGAGACTCCCGATTGCCAGGCTTGCACCATTTTTATCAAGACACCAAATGCAGCAGCTGAAAAAACTTCTAGCAATGGCTCCTTCTGCCTCTCCTAGCTTTAGGCAGCACATCACCCAGTCTTTGCTGGATGAGACCAAACACTAGCATAGACAGGTGCTCTCACATGTCACAGAAAAGCAAAAGCTGCACCATCTGGAAGGTATTTGTCAAAAAATTTTGTTTCTACACACCCATTCCTCTCAAAACACTACTTGCTACCACCTACAAAATTCCTTTGTTATTCATTATTTAACTAATTGTTATTTCCAGACCTCTGGTCATTTAACTAAGTATGTAGAGTTGCTGAATCAAGAGTCATTTCTGTTTAGGCAGTGGTAGAAAACCCTTTGTCTATCCCAGTGTGTCCTGGCAAAGAGAAGTCCCAGGTGAAACAGCCTGCAATTCTAGCTGCTCTTTCACCTAGGACTGCATTGATACAGCAACTTTCTGTCATGGGATATACTTTATATCAGTTTTTCTGCAACACCAGAAAAATGTACTGTGTTACTAGCCTTCCCATAAGGTCATTTTTCCTGGCCTTTTCAGAAAGGATGAGAAAAGATGATCAAATTCTTTCTCTGGAAAGTATCCAGTGTGCACCCCTCTAGGCTTCCCGCACACGCCCTTGTGGTGGAGAGCATCAACAAGTAGTAACAGGTCAGAGTAAGGGGAAAGACACTGAGAAAAAGACTTAGGGAAGTCTGGCAGAGATCTAAATGTTATGGGGTTTGTCCATTTTATCGACTTACCGTGCATTATTTAAAAGGTGTCACCTTTTCCTAACCCCCCTAGATACTGCTGGAGTCTCTTACCACAGCTACTATGCAGAACAATTCCCTTTGCTGTCTTCTCACTGGTACCTTTAACTAGGTATTAGCTCCTTCTTTGCATTCCTTGATTTACATTACTGCTGTTGTATTTTATTATGTAGTCTGTTGTCAGTAAGTGAAGTCTGTTGGTCTCAGAATTTTCTACTGATTTCATGTTATCAGTTTTGATTGCATTATTCCCCATGTTGGGTATATATCTCTCAGTAAAGTATTCAGACAGAATTTCTGCATAGGGACAAGCTGTGTTAGCACTGGACACCAAGAAATTCAGAGAGCAAATTCAAGTAGCCAACAGATCTGGCTTCACATCTAGGCAATGTAGCCATTTGCTCAAGGTGGCGGACACCTGCAGACAAAGGGTGGGCACTGTTCTTTCACTGCAGCCACAAAGTAGGCAGCTGGGCTTTGCAAGGTGAATGTTACTGCTGGGTAAAGTGGGGAGAAAAGCCAGTATATTGAGCCATGTTTTGGAAGGTGTAGTATATTACCACAGCAAAGGGGTCTCCCTCTCATGGAGGCTGTGTAATAATATATTATGGCAGCTGAAGTTCACAGATCACACAGAATCACAGAAGGACAGGGGCTGGCAGGGACCTCTGGAGACCATCTAGTCCAGCCCCCTGCTAGAGCAGGGTCACCCAGAGCAGGTGGCACAGGAACGCGTCCAGGCGGGTTTGAACATCTCCAGAGCAGGAGACCCCACACCTCTCTGGGCAGCCTGTGCCAGGGCTCTTCACCCTCACAAGAAAGTTTTTCCTCATGTTCAGAAAGAACTTCCTGTGTTCCAGTTTGTGCCCGTTGCCCCCTCGTCCTGTCGTTGAGCACCACAGAAAAGAGTCTGGCCCCATCCTCCTGACACCCACCCTTGAGATATTTATAAGCACTGATGAGGCCCCCTCTCAGCCTTCTCTCCCTCAGGCTGAACAGCCCCAGCTCCCTCAGCTTTTCCCCACAGGAACTCATCTGGTTCAAGATGTTACAAATACAGTTGTCGCTCTACTCCTCTGCTGTCAGGCATTGAATCTCCACGCTCCTGCAGCTGCCGGGGAGGATGGAGTCACTGCTGCATGGGCTGATCTCTTTCACAATCACTGCGCAGGGGAATAAACTTTGCAGCAGTCCAGACTGCAAGTTCCCCTGTACACTGGCAGCAGGCAAGCTTCTTTTGCGCTTGGCTTGAATAGAATGAAGAGCAAAAATCCACAAAATTAATGCAGTGACGTTTCATTCCCCATGGAAATCTGAAGGCATCAAAAGAACTGCTACCTCTCTCAGTCCAACAGTTGCAGAATTTCCTGCTATATTGTGGCATCAGTGCTGAAAGTGGGTCTGTCTGCTATCCAGCTGAAGTGTCAGCATCTTACTGTTGTTGGAATTTCACACTTTGAATCCAATAGAAACATAATGACTAATATGAACTGTTCCTGCTCACCCCTTGCATACTCATATCTGTCTATGTGATTTTTCCATCAGTTCAGTGTCATTAAAAGGTCACATCTGGAGATGACATAATACATCATATCTCCATTGACCCACCCAGTTGTCCCCCATTCTCTATTTATTGAAGTGTTTCTTCCTGTATGGTATCTTGCACCTGTCCTTATTAAATTACATAATTTCCTTTTTTTTTCACAGGCCACTTTTCCAATTTATTTTGAATAAATTATCCAAGTTTATTTTGGAATCTGAGCCTGTCTCACAGTCTTTCACAACTTGTTTTATAGGCCAGCTTAATATCTGTATTTTCTCCTCTACCATCCAAGTAACAGGCAAATACACATAACAGAAACAACACTGAGGTTATCTCAGACTTCATGCAAGTCTTCAAGGAACCTCTTCCTTTTTGCAATAAACCATCAACAGTATTTTTTCAGAAAGGTTGTGCAACCAGTGTTATACCAGTGTTTCCTTAGATCGTTATATACATGTGTTTCAAATAGTTTGACTAATCTACATTGATGGTTACTCAGTCTCTCCTTAGAGGCTTACAGTTTCTTTTTTGCTTGTTTTGTTCCAGATTTTTTCCAAGACTTAAATTAAGCTAACTGTTTTGGGGGGGGGGGTTGTTTCTTTTTTTTTTTTTTTTTTTTTGGTTTTTAATTCTTCAGCTCCTTTGCCCGTCTTTTTCAAGACAGGCCCCACGTGTCCTTTTCCAATCTTCTGTTCCCTCACCCACTCTCCAGGAACTGTCTTTGATAATGGACTCATTCAGGCACTGCTTCAGCCCATTTGTTAAGCTAACCCAAAGACAAGGTCCATCAGACCTAGCTCACCAGAAAACATCTTTCTCAGCTTGCTATACCCAAGGCTGTCCCTTCCTTAGGTGAAGGCTGCTATGAAGACATCGTGTTGCTAACTGTGCTAGCCACATACTCTTGGCAGCTATGGCTGGAAGGCATGCTCCCCCTCCCAAACGGTGGTTAGGAGAGACGTGTTTAGAGGGCAAAACAAGGAGATCATACATAGATTCATACTACTGAGAGAACCACAGCCTTGCATGATGGGCTTCTGGCCACCCTGAAGAGAACAGGTAACTTGGCAGGGAGAGAGGAGGGAAGCATTTCTCTACCTTAAAAATGCAATTAGGACAACGAGATAAGAGAGGGCATAGCTACTTGCACACAGGAGTAAAATTCAGCAAGTAGTTTCATTCTCAGGAAGGAAAAGAACACAAGAAAACACTACAAATTTAATCTTAAAGCTTTTTCAGCAAATTAAAATCCTCAAACCAATGGAAAACATTGCAAGATTTGAATCCTGAAATGGATTTTACTCTGCAATTATTTTGTTTATTGTTTAAATGAGAAAGAAAAAAAAAAAAAAAAGTTGCCATTTGACAGAGACTGCAATTCATTTCAATCTCAATTTTTCAGGTTAGCTGAAAAGCTGAAAAAATCAATTGTTTGCACAGCTCCTGTCCTGAAGCCTTGGAAAATTACCCTCTAGAGACAATAATTATGGGAGTTATGGTGCAGAACACCATCGTGGAAGTTTAAATCAGAACAGACTGAGTTTCAGATCATTTTGGAAGATGCCATCAGAGCTGTCTTTTGAAATGGGCCTAAAAGTAGTTTCTGGTTTCTGAAACAGTAATGAATATGGCTTGGCGTTCCCTATGCTGTTTCGTCTGGCACCGCTAAGTATAGTAACTTCAAGTGGTCTTCATGCTGACAGCATCAAATGATAGGTAGTTTTCTTGTTGTAGATGAGATCTCTAACATGTATTGTGAAACTGTGCTGCTGGGAAAGATGAGCTGCTTTACCTTTGTTCACCTTATTTGCATGCATGGACACCAGGATGTAATAGTCTTTCACAGGGTATCCAACTCTTCCTCAGAGCCACAGAAGTTCTGGGTTTCTCCACAGGGATTCAACAAATGGGTTGCTGCTTTCTTCAGACCTTGCCTAGTAAGGAGAGATTATTCAAGTGTTGAGTGAAAAAGTTGCAGAGTCTATATTTTTTTTCCAGTAATACATCATTGGTGAATGGAATTAATTAAGAAACTATTTGGTTTAGACCTCTTTTTTTGTCACTTAGAGTAAGGTCCATGGATATATATATACACACTGAAAAAAGGGAAACAACATGTAATTCATCAAGAGAAGTGATTGGTGTGTTCTGTCACTGGTGCTAAGACAGCACTATTTCAAATTCTATTCCCCATAAATATTATACTTTTATTCAAATGTATGATGTCATGCAATTTTCCCCTTGACTTTCTCCGTCTTCCAAAAAAAATAAGCCCCCATTTCTACAGCTCTTTTGTGCACTTTTTTTTTCTGAAAGGTTTGTGCTAAACAAATATATTATTGTGGATATTGGGTTGGCCTTTTTTTTTTTTTTTTTTTCATTGAAGCATCAGTGTTTCCTTTTACTAACTGAGAAAACTGAGAATACTGGGTTTTGACTCATGGGTATGAGCCATTGCACTGTTGAGTAAGGTCAGATAGGAACCATATTTAAATTTGGACCCCATGTACCCAGAACAGGATGCAGCTGAGTTGAGATTCCCCACAGGGGCCAAAAAAATTTGGAGCGTAGGCTTGGGCTGGCCTTTTCTACCATTGGAGGATGTTATGAAACAGGGTTAGCATTTGGTGCCATGGACGGTTCACAGCTTAGCTTGGAGACACAGAGTATGGTGTGGCCAGAACGCCAAATATGTGACAAGGCAAGGGGTGTTATGGGGTAACACTCAAGGATCTCTGGATCTGCTTTATGGTGCGCTTGGAATCATCACTGAGGAAACACAAGGTGCAGAAGGTGATCCAAACACCATGGTTGCTGGAACCGGGTCAGCACGGGTGGGGTGTGTGGGGTAGCACCAGGCAGTACTGCGGGCCGGGCACTCACTGGTGCCTCTTCTCCCCATACCAACTGGGAGTGCACGAAGCGCTCCACAGCCCAACACAGCAGGACTGGGCAGGGACCAAATGGGAGAAGCTTGGCTGAAAGCAGCTCCTGCAGGATGGGGGTCAGCCATTTGGAAGACTTTCTGCATGGCCACAAGTGAGAAGTGGGGAGCCCTGCTCTGTCTCTGGGCTGGCCCTGAGCACCAGCAGCCAAATCTGCAGGAACAGGGATGCTCGGCACCCTGGCACTGAACAGGGTTTTATCTGCAAGTGCTTGTATGGAGTTCAGGAGAGAGAGCAGTGTTAGAACACGCCGCTCACTCAGCTGCGCTAGAAACTGGCGGTTCCCCAAAAATGTGCTGCTGCAAACACTAATGCTGATAGCATTGACTGACTTCAGCAATCACTCAGTGGGGAAGCATTGTTGGTGGGTCTTTATGAGACAGATCAAGAATTTATGGCTGCCCATCACAGACTGCAGGGGCCCCAGTGGGCTGCTGGCCCTTGTTCATCCAGTGCTGTGCCAGGGGCTGCGTAGGGAAGGCTGACTCTTTTGTCCCAGTCACGGCGATCACAAGGGAATTTGTGCTTGCCACTGTGAGGAGTTGGTGAAGGGAAGGTGGAACCTTCAGGGAGATACCCTGGTAATGTTCTCCCTTTGCCTTTGCCCATCAATGGATTAACTCATCTATGAATACCATTTCTCTTCATGTAGTTCACCCAACTTATCAGTCACATAAGGCCAATGGAGACCAGAAGGAACCCTCTCAGGTTATGAACTTCACACCGGTTCAGCCTAGTAAAGAATGCATGACAATGGTACCTGGAGTGTCTTCTTCAGGTGTTGGCCATTCAAGGCCTTTAGATGCCTCAGCTGCAAATAGTCCATATGCTTTGCAGAAACCACAGCTTGATCAACTATGGAAATAATCTGTACAATATCTGTCTTAATAATTTTTCATCCTAGCTGCAGAATGACAAAAATAATCTCTGTGTGTGTGCATGCGCTAGCTCACAACCAAACCTTCCTTGAATTTTAAGTGAAAACAAAGAGAAAAAGTGTTGTAAGTTGTGTGTTGTATTCATCTTTCTGAGCATTTTAGTAAAAGTTGGGATGGGACATGAGTTCAGTTCACAAAACTACAGAATAGAGGATCTCTGTCCTCATCTAGTGCTGAGGGCATGTCTTCAGGGTATGAAGGACCGAAGTTTGTGTCTTTTCTCTGTTTGATACACCCTTTGACAGCAACAAAGGTCTCCCACACCCCAGAGAGCTGTCTGATCCCTGCCCTCAGCATCCTCTAAGGGACCTTTCCCAGTCCTGGTTTTGGGTCTCTTTTCTTTGTAAACAAGTCTTAACCAGTCACAGAAGTAGTCTTGAAGGCTAACATCAGCCACAGAGGTTTCTCTCATCAGGGTCTCTTTATAATCAGCAGACTACATGTATCTGGAGCAGATATCTTGTTTTGATTTGAGTTCATTTTCAAAAGTGAGAGATGCTGTCAAGATGATCCCCACATGAGGTCTGCGCTTTTGGAATCCCTTCCTTTGACCTAGAAATGTGACAGTTTTAGTATTACACAAAGTCTGATTCATTCCGACTGCTTTCCCTCAGCTTTACTCAGAGGTGCACTGAATATTCGTATTATTAATATAAGACAAACCTCGATGGGATTCTGAGTGCTTTAATGTTTCTTGTAAATCACATAAAAGTAAAGAGAAGCAAACATTGTATGTCTCAGTAGCTGATATATTGTATACAGACAATGGAAAAAAATGTTCTGAATCTCACTGCTTGGAGTATTGTTTCCTCCATCCTCAGTAGCGAAGAATGAAAGGTTAGTAGTTCATACCTGTGGGTGCCCAGCACTTTCCTTTAGTAGTCAACCTGAGTAGTCAGGAACATGTCTTCCCAAGCTTTATTGGACAACTGCTTTTGAGGGACAGATTCTTAATGCAGAAAGATCCTTCTGGGTTTTGCTTCTATTAATTTTACATAATGCGTTTTTGTTAGCCAGAATTAGATGGCACCACTTGTTTATGAATAACCCATGAAGGAATGCATGAGTCAATATGAGATACTTCCCCAGTCCCTGGTGCTGGGTATTCACAAATCAAGAATGACATCTATGTAGAACAATCACCAACAGAGATATTTCTGTGGTTTGCCTGGATTAATTTAGGATGAATTATGTTCCTAGCTATATGAGTTGCCTTCCCTGAAGCATGTTTCTCCCATTCTTCCCCTATAGGGAAGCAATGGCTACAGTAGAGGTTTTTAGCTGTGCAGTTTGAGTGGCCTCAGTTTCCTTCTACTAGTTTGTTAAATGTTTCTAATGACTGCTCCTGGGAAAAAAGAAAAAAAAAAAAAAGAAAAGAAAAAAAAAAATCTGGCACATGTTGCGATGGAGAAATGTGAAGTGATAATGGTAAAATCCTTGCCACTCACAAGATTTTTTGAGCTCAGCCAGTCCTGCCTGATGTGAGGTACAGGCTCTTTAACAGTCCCTTTTCAATCTGGTGCTATTAATTCAATTCTAGAAATGGGCACAATGGACGAAGACCCAAACAAAAATTAAATTACAACACAGTGAAAGAAAAAGTGTTATAACCTCATTAAGGAGGTTATATCAGCTACACTATAAATGTACATATGCATGTATGCATGCACACATGCACTCACATATCCCTGAATTGACAGTTCCTCACACCTGCACTTGGGCCTCCTGAAACAACCTACTTAGTTAACCTGTCCAGGACTGTTGTTCAGTAACTGTAGTAATGCAGGTAAAAAAAAAAAAATTAGTTTGTCCTAAGAAATATCTCCAGAAAGAAAAAGAAAATACTAGGCCCTTCTAAACCAAGACTAGATTTCCATAGGTTGTTCCTTCTGCCTCTATGAATTTCCCCTTTGTTCTCACCAAAAAAAAAAAAAAAAAAAAAGGCAGTTCTGTATCCTTCCTATCTCCCACATACTCAGTTCCTGCCCCAACCCTGTCTGAAATTTCTATAGAAGAAGAGAATCTCTGGCCCTCTAGGCTCAGCTTTTCCAACCCACCACACTCAGGATCTGCAGCAAAGGAGGGAAACCAGCATTTATCAGTTGCACCCCAGGAAAATGGAAGTCTGGAAACTGGAGTGTAACACACGATGCTGCTTAGCTTAGTGAGGAACAGTAATGCCTGTTTCGTTCTTTCAGACCATGGTTGAAACCTGACATGCCTCACAGCCCAGACAAGCTCACAATATATTTACAGAGCATTGACAGTTGCATTCATGAGCAACTTAGACATCGACTAGAGGCGTTTTCTGATTAAGATAAAAGCCTGATAGACTTGGATATGGGATCAGACTGTGATTTCCCCCTGAGATTTTGGATTCCTGTCAAAAGAGGGATCAAGCTGCAATTCATAGGCTACTTTTTGTCAAAGTTCACTTTATGTTTTCCTAACAATAAGAAATAACATGAGACAATCACAGCTCAGTGTATGGATGAGCACAGTTGAGGGCTGCTCAAACAGGCAGGTGGCAGCTTCCCTGGGAGGGTAAGGTACAGAAGCAGGTCACGGGCAGCTCAGAGATGTAACGAGGATTGTCAAAGATCTAGCACCTGGTGATGCTATCACCATCTAAGCAAAAACCAAAGCAATATTCTTGGCCCATTTGCTCGTAGATTTTGGCCACTTCTGCAGGTATGCAGAGCGGCAATTCACAAGGAAATCAAGTACACCAAAATATGGGACATGATTGGCCATGAAAACCCTTGTGAATTTGAGCCACACTGTCTAAGAACTTGCCCAAACACCAAGAAGTTTGGAAAGGCTGGGTAAGATTTTTCACTCTGTCCCCTGCAGTGCCCAAAATGACTGGGAGGAACTGCTTGTAGAGGAATCGCATCAGCCCTTACAGAGCAGCAGCAATTTCAGTGTGCTGTAACCCCCATCAAATCTCCAGAAGAAAATTTGTTTCTAATGTGTTTACTAGAGCACTGCTGCCCCGTTCAGCCATCAGGCTGCTCATTTTGTGTGGAAGTGATAAACAGCCTACAGCAATGCAGATCCTAAAGCACAGCTGTTTATATCTGACTTGGGTTAATTTTTTTGTAGTATAATACAGAAGGAGAATGCTGACTCGTAATTTGCCAGAAGCTTTCCAGGGCTGGTAAAATATCAGGTGAAATTAGAAAGCAGATTAAATGTTCAGAGTACGTGTTTGGGCTCTGGAATGCATCCAGCCTAAATCAGTGTATGTAGGCAGTAAAACATGACAGGGATTTGTTTTGAATTGACATTTAAATTACAAAGTGATTATTGAAATGATTAGCAAATGTAGCTTTAGAGCACATTTTGGTAAGTCGTAGATATAACCATTTAAAAAAAATGGGCATAGGCTTAATTGACTTTAACAGGATCACTACGAAAATTCATGTCCAGAAAAATCTTACTTTCCCTGAATAGTAAGATAAAGTTCATTAATATGACTATTTGGTAGTCATCCTTGGATGACTATATGAGTTTTACTGCACACATCTGTCTTCCCTAACCAGATCTTTCAGCTCTCACTCAGTATCACTGTAAGAACATCTGCCTTAGGCATTTGCAGGTTTGTTTTAGTATTTCTGCAGCGTGTAGTCGCAGCACAGGTAGTCACTTGGAATACATGGAATTTGTGCTCACCCCCTGGAGAGAGATGAAATTCATACACAGCTGACAGCAAGTGCTAATAGCTCAGCTGGTTCAATGGGTGGTGGTAGTGAGTCCTAATCCCATGAGAGAGGACCGAAAACTCTAAGAATTAAGATCTTTAAAATATGAATCCACAAAATTAAGCTCAGGCGTGCTGGTCCTTTGGGGGAAGGGGTGAGGGAGAGTGCTCACCGTGCATAATAAAAATGGCTTAATTCAGGCTCAGAAGTTTATACAAACAGAACTGAAACCCCTTCTATCAGAATAATGAGCAGAAAGTCTAGCTTTTCTGTGTACGGAAGAATTACCAGGCAAATTCTTGAATGCTGTGGTTATTTTGTTTGCTTAGCCATATTAGACACTCTAGTCTTCTCCTGGAATTGAATTTCAGTTTTTCCTTTCTCATTCTGCAACAGTTCAGCTATTATTTCAGATGTACTCTCCTTGCAGAATGTGAGGCAAGTCCAGTAATGTAGATACACAAGGCATACGCTAGGCAACCTGGTTCCAGGAAATAATTATTTTTGCTTTTAACAGACTATATATCCTCCAAAATAATCTAAGACCGAAAGTCCTAAAAGTTCAGACCAGAGAATCATAAAATCCTAAATAACTTAGGCTGGGAGGGAGCTCTGGAGGTCGTTGCTCATAGCAAGATCAACTCTGAAGTTATATCGGGTTGCTCAAGACATTCTCCTGTCAATTTTTCAGTATCCCTGAGGACGGCGATGCTATAATATGATTCATGTGGCTCCTGTATCAGAATGGTAATATGAAGTGATGCTCACAATAGAAACAATTCTCACTTAATGTGATACAAACCTTATAGACACATTTACAATCAAAGAAACAGTCAGAAGAATATTAACTTTCTAGTTGAAAAAGATTTCCTAGGTTTTTATGACCAGAGGGACAGCTGTGATCATCTAGTCCAAACTCCTGAGTAACATAAGCTGGAAAATTGTCTTAAGAAGGGATGGAAAGTAGTGTTGAGGCACCCATATATCCAGCAGCTCACTGCTGTGAGACTCTGAGATCACTTGTGAAAGCAAGCTTTATATTGTCACTCACAACGGACAATTTTAGGTGAAATCCTGCAACTGTGCTCCTCTCACAATCTTCTGCTCTTTTGTGGCGACTCCTTCATTTCTGTCTAGCAGGCAAAGAAGCTTCAAGGGCTCTCTATCCTGAGCAATCATTTCAGGTTAAATTTTAGCCCCCGTGGATCCGTTATGAAGCTGTTATTCAAACTCAGTTTCAGCAAAAGGATTACGTGCATGATTAAAGGCTGTGGGATTGGCCCCTTTGTACTGCAACTGTAAATCAGGACACAGAAACAGGCTGTGTCTGCATTTGAATGAGCTAAAAGCCAGGAATTTCCAAATCTCAGCAGGTGCTGTTATCAGGAAGATTTTCAGAAAAGATCTAATCCTTTATAGTTGCTGGGTAGCTGAGGTAAGAAGCCTGTTAATATCTTATTTTATCTCCTGCTGTGTTGAAAGATGCAACTTTCTTCTCAAACGACATTTTTTGTCTCCACATGGGCCGAAATACATCTACCATGGATCATGTAGTGATAAGGCTCCTTCTCCCGCTTGCAGAGAGCTGCTTTGCTGTTAGGGTACAGGAGAAGCATGAGCTGCTTCGCGACTGTACGGCTGTGCTGCCCCCGCACGGCTCAAGCCATCAGTTCAGCGCTTGCCTCCCAGACCTGTACGCGCGCGCCACGTCCACATTTCCAATGTAGTCCAAATTCAAATTTCAATGAGCCTGAGGCATTTAGCTCCCTTGCATACCTCTGGTTTCTAGTTTCTGGTTGATGACTCTTGCTGCAAAGACGGAAATCCTAAACTTCAGCTGGTGTACGTGTCTTTAACGTCTCGCAAGGGCCTTGTTTCTGCGCTACGCCTGGTCGAACATATCTCTTCACAAAGTTACCGTTTATACCCGCCTCATGCTGCTCAACTGCCTGTTCAGGCTTTCCCTGACCCTGCCGGGAATGGGCTAGGAGGCAAGAGTTAGGGCAACATATTGCAGTACTGACGCTCATCCCGCTCCAGTCCTGTGCTTCTGGTTCAAGCTAGTGCTGAGCAAGGGCTGCTTGAAGAAATCAACAGCTTAGCAGTATCCAGTGCAGTCTTCATCCCTGTTCCTGGTTTGGAATGATCTACCTGATGCATTGCCATTGTCTCCTAATGGCACGTTTTCCTTAAATAGATTTCTAGTTCAAATCTAATGAGTCCTTGCTCTTCTGGTCGCTGAAAGTCCTTCTTTTGCTGTGCTAGATGGAAGTTTGCTGTTAGAGTGAGGTGAATCACAGTTTCCAGCTCATCACACTAATTTAGGACTTTTATGATGGCACAAAATAACTCCAAAGGTGGGCAAAGAGACTCCTGGTTGAAGAAGATACAAGATATTGGTCTCCTTTGCATCTATGAATAGGACAGGGGTGGGAGCATGCTGTATTTTAACCTGCTGGTTAAATTGAGGCTAACCAGGGACAAAACACATTTGAGTCATATCCCACTCTTCTTGCCTGCCATCAGAAGCGGAAGAAAGTTTCAAAGGTCAGCATTAAGTCACAAAGTTTAGTCAGGTCTCTTTTTCCCTTCAGGACCCTGTTCCAGTTTACCCTGTGACTGATGTGGAAGGAATTATTGCCTGCCATGCTACATGCTAGGCAACCTCATATCCCGCTGAGGATGGCATCTTTAAAGAACAATTCAAGTGTATTGTCCAAAGAGACTTCTTGAACAAGGTACAGAAACTATTTCACAGTCACCTTTGCTTACGAGAGAGGAAAACAAACCTCCATGTTACTGCAAGGTGAGCCATTTCGTATGTGTTCTGCCAGGTGAACAGATTTTGCATGCCTGTCCAAAAATTGTATCAAACTCCCTGTGGAAAATTTCTGACTACAGGTGAGAAAGGTTAATAATCTTTCTCTCTTGAATTTAATTAGTGACATAGCAGCACCAGATAAATGTTAAACCTTTGTGAATAAGATGTTAGAAAATATTTTTTATTTTATTTTATTTTAAGAATCTGAGAAAAAAGGCTATTATTTCTATTATGTTATAGCTCACTTTGGAAATTTATGATGCACCTGTGTCCTGTTTTCAGCCAGGACTGAGCTAGTTTTGTCTT
>JMFS01129650.1:0-12789 GCA_000699545.1 Podiceps cristatus | reverse complement strand
ATTGTCTCGAGGGCTCGTAAAATAATGCCCCTGCGCCGTGCTGCCAGGAGGGCCCATGCAGAAGTACCAGGCTTCCTGTAAAACACCCGCCTACGCCAACCACCAAAGCGCACTTTTGTTTTACTACCGAAAGACTTCCTGGCAGGAGGATGGATGGATTTATATCATCCCATCTTTATGTGCCTGGGTGTCACTGACTAAGCTGATCAATAGGGACCTTTGGGCAGACACCTGGTTATACAGTTGCAGGCTGTCCGGGGGTTCCCTGAATTTCCATCCTTTCTGCCGCATCCAAAAGCGTACACAGCCTCTGTTAGCAAAGATACTGGCAGAGGTGGGAGAGAAGGAGGCTTCTGGGAGAGTGCTTGTCTGTAATCCTAACCATGTCCCTACAATCCCAGCCTGTGATTCAGAGCTGAGGGGATGCAGAGGGTCGGTGCGGCCCGCTCAGCCACCATCCATCATCTTTGGGGCGAGTCATCACGCCCTAAAGAGAAAAGGAGCCTCGAAGCCTCATTCCGATCGCTGTGAAAGACGGCAACGGGACAAGTTGCTCAAAGTACGCTAAATCAAAGGCAATTCTGCCGTGCAACACGTTACGATACCCGGTGTCTCTAGTGTCTCACTTAACAGGGGACGAATCCAATTAAATGGGGTTTTCTGAATGACTCAGAGAGATGACTGAGAGGCAGGCAGAGGCATAAAGCGACACACAGCTTGGAGTGCCTTCCGCGTCTCAGTGAGTTTGCACTTCACCATTCATGCCGTGCCTGCCTCGATACAACACTTCAAAATAAATTAGCTGAATTAGTTGGTGCGAGTGCATGGTCTTTCCTGCTCCCACCCAAGGAGCTGCTGGACTCCCCACTGCCGGCTCTGAGAACATCCCAGGGCCGCGCAGCGCTGCGAGCCTGCCTGCGCTCGATGCAGGCAGCAGGGTGAAACCAGTAACGTGGTAATGACACCGATGCTCCCCTTTTCCCTGGAATTAGCGTCACAGGAATAAACAGCCTGCAAATCCCATATTCACCTAGGGGCTTAGGAAGTGTGAAGCGGGCCACATGCATTTGTCAGTAGCTGGAGAGGAGACAGCAGCATGGAGGGCTGGGGGAAGGGAGACGGGAGGAAGGAGGACAGGCGAAGCAGATCTGCTTTGGCAACTCCGGGAGCTCAAAGATCGCTGGCCAGGCGAGTTTAACGGTTCTCTTCAGATGAATCTGAAGGCCAGCTTGGCCTTGACAAGGAATGGGACAGCCTCAAATGATGTGGCATCTGAATTACGTACATAGAAGCAGTTAACAACCTGGATGCTTTACAAGTTATCAAAACCTCTGCAAACCTCAAGAGACTACAGCTCTTTTGTGCAATTTTTGGTAATTCTGCTTGGGAGGCCAAATTTGGGGGTCCCACAGAAAACGTCACCAGTTGATTCTCCAAGCCCATCTGCCCAGCGCCAGGGCTGCATCACAGCTGAATGCCTGGCGTGGCAGGGGGGCACGAGCAGGCACCGGCTGCTGTCACCTGCAGTCTCGGTGTGAGCTCAGCGCACGTGAGGGGAACCTGAGGGAAGACGGTGCAGGGGAACTTTCAAACCTTTCCTGCATCTGGCTCAGATCCACCCACAAATAGTCCAGGGATGCCCTTTCCAGATGTGGACTGACATCGTGGCTGTCCAGGGAAGCTGGAAACTGCTGGGGGAGGGGAGAGGAAGCGTTATTAGGACGGTTCGGCTTAAAAATGAGGGGAGGTTTGGGAGGCTTCCGCAAGGTCTCCCTGCTGCAGAGAACACGTTTTTAGAGGCGCCTCTGGCTGTGGATTGCGAGTGGCTGGTCTGCGCTGTTTTTTTCCTCCCAAAGCCGCAGCAGCATTGTCAAGCTGCAGACGTGCAGAACAGCTCACGCCAAGGCTGCGCGCTCACAGGTGATCTTTCGGTCTGTACATTTTCCAGCAGAGCTGGCAGCCGCTCCTGTGGTGTGCATGCTTCGCTGGCTATCCAAAGAAGGAACCGGGCAGGCGTTGATCCAGTTGAGGCGGTTTCGAGGAGCGAAGGAAAATTACCAACTTTGACATATGTTGCTCCCTGCAGGTCTCTCTTATTATAGCCTGGCGGGATGTCAAGGTGCAGAGACACGACCCAGGGCTGTAACACCCGAATGCTGCTTCGCCTCCCGTCCCACCCCTTCGCGCAGGCAGGAGTGGCAAGCCCATTTCTGGCATACCAGGAAATCCTGGTTCTCACTGTTATCAAGGAGGGATCGTGCAGTTATACAACCTCGAGCCGCCATCAGCGGGACCCGCGGGAGGGAGCGGGGGGGAATAGTTCACTTGGAAAGGAATGCTGCAGCGTAGGGCAGTGGTTTTGACATGCTGGAGTGAAACTTGGCATGGGGGAGCAGAGGGAATTCGTTTGCCTGGTAGACGTGGCACTTGAAGAAGAGATTAAATGAAATGGAAGTGGAAATCTTGAGAGATCTTGAGAGGCAGCTAGTTAGCGCGGGTGATGTGTCTGCAGCCCTTAACACAGGCTTCACTATGCTGGGTGTCTGTAGCTTTCTAACAACTACTATTTATCTGACTCTCCAGCTCTTTTGCCCTGCTGGCACACATGAGAAGGCAGCTGTGTGCATAGTCCTACCCAGGGTAGGGCCTCCAACTTGAGAAGAAGAAACGAAGACCCAGGGTTCAGCGGCCTGAAGTGTTTGTCAGCTGTTTGCGATGGCAGAAATCGACTTACTTTTCCGAGAATATTTATCCACTCCAGTGTGCCAGGAAGAATGTAGTGTGGCATAGCAGCGATCCAGAACGATGGCAAATATTTGTTCCTGGTAAAAATCTTCTTGCCATATGACTTAATCTGCAGCATATCTCCTGTCTTGGAGCAGATGGGAGGGTCTGGGGTGTCCTTCTGAAGCTGTTACTCATTAAGGACTGAGTCTTAAAGAGAGCACTTACGTGGAAAGGCTGCGAGAAATACGCACGTGCCTCAAGAAGCATTAGGTGTGTGTTGGATTAACACCTTTCATCCTCCCTCCTGACAAGTCCCTGCCAAGGGCTTGACATCTAAACAAAACACGTTAAACTTTCCTCTTTGTGAATTCTTTCTTCTGGGGCAAGTTCCCCATCGCTCGCTTTCATGCTGTGCTTTCAGCCGTTGTTTTCATAGGCTGTCAGCACAACCTTGAGAGAAAGGACTTTGGCTGAGAGCTGAACACACAGTACCAGCTGTACTGATTTCCATCTCCTGGTATGTAGCAGTGGACTTTCACACTGTGCCTTCTTCGCCTCCCCCAGCTAGGCTGAAATCTCTCGCCAAAGTTTCTGCTCTTCTACACGGCTGAATCGACCCGGCTGCGAGAAGCGGTGGGTTTAGGCTCCTGCAGCCCCGCTGTCAGGACGGGAGCCCCTTGGCAGGGCGCAGGCAGCCACGTGGGATGAGGGGCTGAAGGCATCGGAGGAATGTTGATGTTCCAACAAACTTCAGGATGAGCGAGGGAAGCTGGAATGCACGAGCAGATGAGAAAAGAGGAGGAAGTGAGGGGGAAAGGGAGATACCGTGTGATAGATGGGAAGGAGAGCAGAAGGGCAGTGTAAAATCACACAAGGGATGGGCAGGATTTGAAGAATAAGGGCAATAAAAGATGAGAGAGTGTTACAAGTGCCTAGCTCTCTGGAGAGCTGGTAAGACATTGGACTCCCCCCCCGCCCCGACTTGGACTATAGTTTGAAAAAAAAAACCCAAAGGATATTTTAGTGACTACCATTTTTCATTGTGATATAGTCAGGTTCTTGCACTACGAATTTTTTACTTTGTATTCCTCTGGTTATAGCAGACAAGTAGGTTAAAAACAAAAGCACCGTATTTTACGCTTTGTCACGTGCTTTGCTGCCTTGTCCTTTTCTCCTTTCTGTGCCTCTGGCAAGGAGAGGCACAAGGCACAGACCCTCCCTTAGCAGGGGTTTTACACTGACCTCGTCACACGCATAATGCAATGTTGCTACCTGACAGTTATGATGCTTTTTAGCCTTAAACAAAGGTTCGTATGAAACATGGGGCCTTTGTGTGAATAGACGGAAATAGGATGAAGGAATCAGGTAATGCCAGAATAGCAGCCGGAACAAAGGCTTGGAAGGGTAATGTGGGAAGGTGGATGCTCCAGCCTCCTCCTCAAACATTCTCCAGGCACTGGGACATGATCCAGAAAGTCCTCATCATCCTAGTGTCACTCAGCCGTAAGGTCTCCTCATCCCATCACATGGCCTGCAGATACCAGGGACCACCAACTCCTTTCACCTGTTTCTCCTTTGCGTGCCTCAGAAAAGGGTGTAAAACTGTATTTCCACTGGCTCCTCTCTTGCTTCTGTGTGTTTGTCCTTCCAAACTGTACCCAGCAAAACCTATTTTCTCTGGCAGTGTGCTGATGAACTTTTATTTGTATCCCAGGGGACATGTAAGAATTAGGGTCGACTTGACACATGAGTGGAGGACTGTACAGAGATCTTTACAGCTGTTTGCAACGCTTGTGTTGAGTATAAGACCAGCAGCAATTAGGATCCAGGCCAGTGCCTTCAGTGAATAATGGTCTTGGTTACTTGGAAATATCAGATGGCTTCAGCTTTATGCAGTTGCTATGAGGAAAAAAAGTTAAGTAAACAAAGAAAAAGAATAAGAGAAGGGAGTGGTGTTTTTTTATTGCCGCAGTCAAGAAGGGCAGTCAAAAAGAGAGAAAGAAACTGGAAAACAATACCCTGGGTCTTCTCTTGCAGCCCACAGCACAGAACAGACATTTTATTTGCTTGCCTTGATGTTCAATATCCTTCTCCACAAGTACTTTTGTGTCCTGTCCCTCAGAGACCTTCCTTGGAGGCCAGTTTTGTCATTTGGGTGCCCCACTGATAAGATTTGTCTCTAATGCCTAACATACGATCTTCATTGCTGTGCAGTCCTGGGACCTCATCCTTGCGAAGCACCTCCACATCTCGTGGCCTCCATGGCAGCTGGTGGTACTCAACAGCACGTCCCCGGGGCCAAAACTCAATAGTTGTTCCTCTTGCGTGAGGCGTGTCCCAATAGTCCACCTGCCTTCCTCTGGGGGTTTGAAGATGGGAGATCCTGAGATGGGAGACTGAGAGGGAGATTATTTCTGGAGGTTTTCTAGAGCTGCTACACTATGCAACAGGCAAATGCCTTCCTCTCCTGTAGAAAAGGGAGAAATGCTTTCAGATCATGGAATCATGGAATGTCCTGAGTTGGAAGGGACCCACAAAGATCATCAAGTCCCACTCCTGTCCCTGCGTAAGACAACCCCAAGATTCACACCATGAGTTTGAGGGTGTTGTCCAAATGCTTCCTGGGAATATTTTGTCTTTTCTCAGCTAAATAAGATAACCTGAGGGTTACGCCGTGTTTCTTGGTGCCTAGCTGTGGAAACAGGCACTCAGCCACCTTTGCCAGACTGGCCTTGGAGTTTGTAGTCTTACGCTTCTTCTCCTGACTGGCAGCGTGGGTCCCGCCTGGACCCAGGAGCTGTGCAGGCAGCTCCTGCAGGCTGAGGGCCTCCACTTGGATTTTTGGGCTCATCCCTCTCTTTTCTGGTGCAGACTAGCCCTGAGCACAGAGGCGGGCACAAGCCTTCCTCATCACGCCGCTGTTCGGGAACAAAGTGAGCACGCTTTCCCGCCCTGCAAGAACCCCTCTGAGGACTGTGAGGTGAGGCGGGACGTCTCCTCCTCGCAGCTTGCTTCCCCTGCCTGCGGCACAGGTTGCCTCCTCTTGCGGCGTTCCCCCGCAGCGGTCCGCGGTTCCCTCGGGAGATGCAGCCTGTAATGAGATCAAGATGGAGGGGCAGCCTTTTAGCAGGCCCCGGGCCTGCTCTAGCCATGGAGGAGGCCTGCCAGTGCACCCATCAGTGGGACTAGGGCCAGGTGGTCTTGCCTTGCCTTTTAGCAACGATGGAGCTGGTCCTTCCAGGGCAGTGTACTCTCGCTTGCACTGACACCAAGAAAGCCTTGGCTCCTTGCAAGCTGCTGGCACACATGGCTCGCTAGAGCACTGGCAAGTTTTTAAGGTTTTGTCAGATGGGAACAGTGGTGGAGAAAAGAAAAGTGAAACCAGATGTTTTTCCTTACAGTTGCTTCATATTCGTATGGGGGGCAGGGGGTGGAGAAGAGAGGCCATAAAAATGTCATAACCCTTGATCCCTGAGGCTCAGCATTATACTCTGGAAAAGCCAGTGCTGTAAATCCGCACCTCTGCCTCAACAGCCGCGGGCCCTGACGGGGCAAGACCGTTGCAATAGCTGGGGCGGGAGGGGGGGTGTCGGGGGGGAGAGCCTTTGCATTTGTCAGCATAAACTGGAGGAAAAAGCTTTTTAGATGCTAACGCCGATAGGCTACTTTTATGGAATCAGTTATTTTTTCACATTTCTCTGGGGACGCATCAGTGCCGAGTCCTGAGGCGGACCGTCAGGCTTAGAAATTTGGGATGTGTCTGCACTGCAATCCATCTATCTGTCCCGCAGGCTGTGCCGACGGAGCGGCGTTAACTTCATCCTCCCCAGCCCGGGCTCGCCTGTCAGCACAGCCAGGGCAGCCCAGCGCTGGGGTGAGGGCTCACTGCTGAAGCTTTCAGCTGACTTGCCCGGCGGGGTTGTGCAGCCCTTGCTGCCCTGCGCTGCTGCAGCTACGCGCGTCCCTGTCACCTCAGGCACCCAGCCCGGGTCCTGCCGCCCCGCAGTGGTGCAAGAGCAGTTCTGGTCAGAGGGTCTGGCTGGCACCACAGGAGAGCTGCTAGGAAAAGTCTGACTCCAGTCATCTCTCCTTTTGCATTGGAGAGGCTGTTTTTTGCAGTCAGAAAACAACTGTGAGGAGTGCCAGGCAGCCCTCTCCCAGGGAAATGCGCGCTCGGGTGAAGGAGGGGATGGAGGAGAGGAAATGAAAGTTGTGTACACACGTTCCTCGAGCCAAACAAGGATTTAAACAGAAAGCAGCTAGGCCTTTTCTGCCCTGTACAACAAGGACTGTGACAACGGATATTTTCTCTTGATATTTCCATGCTCATTTTCTGCCTACATGTCAGTAGGGAGGAAAGGCTTTCCCTAATCTGATGCTGACCGTATGGGTGCGCATCTGCCTTGCAGGGGCTGGGGTGGGAGGTGACTTCAGCTGCCAGCCCGGATTCTGAATCGGAATTTCCCTGCAAGGTCAAAAGTGACTACATTTAGCCCAGTTTTGGGGCAGATAAGCTGGGCTACTTCCCATCGGATTCAGGTAGCTAGCTGTGCTGGGCAATGTAGAGTTACAGCGCTACATGTACTAATGGGTGAACAGGAACAAGAGCAGCATGGAAGGTGGGGAGTGCACAGAGAGGACAGTGGGCTTGAACTCAGAAGATTTCATTTTGGATCTCGATTCAGCCAAAGACTCCTGTGGTTTCTGTGGTCAAATCACCTAAACCAGCTTTTGGAGCCTTCTGCCCTTTGGCAAAAGAAGAGAGCTGCTCTTGGTAGTCTCCTCTGGGCCCCGAGATTGCACACTGCTCAGGTATTACAACAGCATGGCCCAATTGGTTAGAATAATTTTTAAAAGCATTTTCGTATGGGGTTTAGTCATCCTAAAAAATAATTTCATGGAATGACTGCGGTTTTCTTCGACTTTGCAACACGTTTTACTCACAGAGTGACTGAAAATTTGGTCTCTGTGTGATAGGAATTGCAGATGTTTTACCTCACTGCTTGATTTCTCTTCTCCATTGCCACACCAAGTGACAGAAAGTTGGAGACATTCGTAAGCTGCCTGGCATTGTCGTTGCACTGCTTGTGCAGACGCTGGCACCCGGGGCATCCTGGTGCACTGCAGCTATCAAAAATAGATTATTCAGTGGGCAACTGTGCTTCTACCAACTGGGATGTTCTCAGACACAGTTCTTCTGATCCTTCATCACTGATCGTGTTTTCTCTGGTCTATCTCACGCCTCTCTTCTGGACTCTTTCCAATTGGTTGGTGTTGAAGCGTTGTGTCCAAAACTGGAGAGCAGTCCAGCTCCAGCCTGGCTAGTCCTGGGTGGAAGGATTACTTTACTTGTCCTGAGGGCTTTCCTCCTGTTTATACATCCAGCACATTGTTTGCCTTTTTCCTAACGGTGTTGCACTGTTGACTGACATTCGGCGTATGACCCTGATCCTCCCCTGCAGAACATGTACCGAGACAGTGGTGTCTCCGTCCTGGATCTGGGAATTGATGTATTTCTCCCAATGTGCAGTTCCTTGTGCTTGGACCCCTTGAAATGCACTCTCTTTTCCTGTGACCATTTCTTCAGTTTTCCTGGGGTTAATGGAAAGAAAATTTTATGATCGATTCAGACAGTTGGTCAATGTTCATTTGGGGAAGGCTGGCTTGGGAGATGGAGTTGTGGTGGGCCAGAGCACCAGGAGACAGAGTCAGATGTTAGGGGGCAAGACTGAAATGTAATGGCTGATGTTACAATGCTCAGTTGTGAAAATACTGGTTAGCTCTGTCAAGGGACGGGTGTTGCTGACCAGCTTTAGAAGTAATTACAAAAGATTGCCTGGTTGTAGAAATGAACACAAGAATAGTTTTGCGTCTGTCTTTGAGTTAGGGAGTTAGTAATAGCCAGAGGGTGAGGATTTCATGTGCATACCTATTATCTCCTGGCATTTTGCAAAATGACGGAAAACTTCAGCCAGTTTGCGAAATGACTGGTTTCACAATACAAGAACATAAACGTATGTGCCTTAAAAGCCTACTGTAACTGAAATGGAGCAGTAGTTCTAAAGCACCTTTGAGTGTTCAGTGAGAGATGAAATTTGTCCAAGGAGGGAGGAGTCTGCTCCCTCCATCATATATTCTCCATGCCCCTGTTGCAGCTGAGCACTCTGAAGCCATTAGAAAGGACAGAATGGCCTTTAGGCTTCTGTTAACCTGGAAACTCCCCTAGTACTGCATTTTTTTGGCTGTTGCCAAAAAACACTTCCCCTTGCACCCAGCTGCTTCTCCCTGCTCCTTTTGCTTCAGTCCAGCGCAGCAGATCTTCTCTGGGATTAAACACCGCTCCTAATGCCATGCAAGTGTTGGGAGAGGAGAGTGATTGCTGGGCAACTGATGAGCTGGGGTGAAACAGTGTTGGGAAAGAGAGCACAATGTTCTTTTCTTTTTATGGAAAGTGATATATTACTATAGACCACAGTAATCCAAGGCCTGCTCTTAGCTACTTCACGATTAGCGAACAGGCCCCACTTGTGCTGTACCGACCATTTGTGCAGCTGTGGTAGGCATGAGGATGTCAATTAATCTTGATTTGTGCTATACGATTACTTCATACAAAAGGAAATTTATCACCGGGTTTGGTTTCAGAGTATGTAGATGGACATCACGCTATCTTTGCAGGGAAAGCACAGGCTTCCGCTGTGCCAGGCGAGTCACTGGTCCTCACTGGAACTTCCCTGGCAAACTCCCTCTCTTCTCGGGAGCCCTAACTTGGTGTAAAAGATGGAGCAATCAGCACACAGTACAAAATGTTTCGCAAACTTCGCCCGGTCTGTCCCTGTGTCACACCCATTTTAGGGAAAAGAAAAATAAGGCTTTTGCTCAGCCATGTAAAAGGTTGTAATTATTATTTGCACGGCAGCTCAAACTTTGTGAGATGCAGGGTAAACACAGAAACAGGTGAAGCCTTGGTTCTGCATCAGAAAGCACAAAGTCTGCGTAGATAAAAAACCCCCAAAGATAAAAAAGATGGAGGGAAGTACACAGTTTGAGAACAGACATTGACTTTTAATATTCCTTCTTCCACCATCCTGAATCAGAGAAAAATTAATTTACCTTCAAAACTTTAAGGCTCAGAGAAATAAATAGCAAGCCACAAATGTGGTGTTCTCACTGGCTTCTTTCGCAGGGTGACGTTTGTGCAGAAGAATGAAGCTTTTGTCTCTGAGGTGTGATGAAAAAATACAGACTAATGTGACCTGTGACAAAATCATGAGACCTGCCAAACTGTTTCCCAGTCCAGTGCCCAAGTGTACCTTCTCTATCCAACATACCAACCCCTGCTGCACGAAGCCAGGCTCCCCAGCAACCAGACTGCTCTGAAACGGGTGCCAGGCAGCACGTGCTGGCTGATCTAGTCAGTACAGGTCAAAGCAGGGAAGGGGGAGCAGCATGGCCTTCAGCAAAAAAGAAAAAAGAAAAAAAGAAAAAAACCCAACAAAACCCAACAAACCAAACAGTTCAGGGACCTGGAGAACTGGCTGCCTTTGTGAGCTGGGGCTGAAGTCCTTGCTGCTCTGCCTCTGCTGCGATTGCTCCCTGCCTGACCTCCCTCGGCTGCAGCTAGCTCAAGTATGCCAGCCACGCTGATTGTAATGTGGAGATCACTGTGCGCGAGCCAGAGGAGAAAATAGCTGGGCAGATGGTGCTATATTAAGGAGAGTGTCTCAGAATTGTCTGCTGGGATTCTCCAGGGGTAAGGGTCCGTCTTGGCCTCACTTGCTCTCTGCCTTCCCCAACACCTCCTCCTCCTCCTCTGCCCCTTTCCTCCCTTATGGATCCTCCCTCAGCCGTGGGGTGATGCACGGCCCGAGGGGTGCTACCTCCAGCTGGAATTTGGGGGAAGATGAAACCTGGGTGTACGAAGCCTGCGCCCCATCCATGTTCGAGCAAGCCGGAGGCCCCTCCGTTCCCACGCCCCGGTGTGGCTCTCTGCTCCACTACAGGTCCCAGGGCAGGACCCAAGCGGCAGTTTTCTGCAGGGATGGGCTGGCACAGGCGAGGGAGGGCCTCCTAATCTTCCTTGTCAGCAATCAGCTTTCTTCTCCTCAGACTCCATGGGGGAAGGACTTGCAGCAGCATGTTTTTCTTCTTCCTCTCCCAGCCTCAGCTCCTCGCCTCTCCCCCCTCCCACCGCTCCCAGCCAGTACCAGCCCAGCTCCTCATCTCTGCCCGTTGTCCCTGCCTCCCGCCCAGCTCTCCACACCGGTTCCCAGCTAAGCTCCAGCGAGCAGGGCAGCAGGCAGGGGCGGGAGGGGAGGACAGTGAGAAGAGACAGCTGCTGGCTGCTCTTAGCAGCTCAGCGAGGCCCCGAGTGACCAGCAGCAGGGCAAGCTGGGCACGGGCGGCCGCACAGCAGGACGGAGGGCACCCGTGTCCCCTCAGGAGGTCAGCGTGAGCTCCCCAGGGTCACCTTTTGCAAACAAACAAGATCCGTCTAGTTCAGAAAACAAATGGGAGAAGAAAACCTCTTGGGTTGATGATGCAGAAGGGCCTGAAGGTCTGTGGCTTTGCACTACTACCCTTAAACTTTTTTGGTGGCACTAAGACCATTTCCTAGTGCAGGGAAGTCTCCAGGAGGCTGGGCAGAAGTTCCCTTGCCCCATCTCCTCCCCAGCTCTGCTGGAAAACAGCCTGCATGCTGCATGACTTTTCCAGCCCTTTGAAACATCCTGAAGGACATCATTATGAAGAAGATAGGTAGCTGAAAGCACGAGGAACAGTTATCCTCCTTATCAGTGCAGGCATCTGGTGTTTGCAGGGCTCAGAAGGGAACAGAGCTGTCTGGTCAGATGTGATATGAGCTCCTGTGCAGTATGTCTGGGCTGTGGTTGGGATCCCTAGCTGGTCACCGGAGAAAGCTGGAGCGCAGAGAAACCCTGGAGCTGCTCAGGTAATGGTTGTTGAGGATCCTGCATGTACAGAGAGAAAACTGGCTCCTTTCATCAGTCAGAGTAAGGAAGGACTGAAGACAGAAATACAGGAATTGACCATGGTGGGTGTCGAAAGGGATGCTTGAAGATAAGGCAGCACAGCAGTCCCATGGGAACAGTAATGCAGTCACTCAGAGATGCTGCAAAAGGCCTGTGGGACAGGGACCATCTTTTGCTATTTACAGTACACATCTTACTTGGTTAGCTCTTCTGTTGTAAGAATAATTTTACCGTCTGTGAACAGTTTTCATGACATGCCTTTTCCACACAGCCCTTTCACAATGTTTTTTCCATATTAAACTTGACAGGTTTTTAAGTGCAAGGTTGTCACAGACAATGAATTTCGATTTTTTTCTGCCTCTTGAACATTCAAAAAATCTTATCCACAACATTGCTCCCAAATAATTTTTCTAGTTGTTAAAATGTGATGCTCCTAGGTTTATATCATGTGCTTCTTGATGTCATTGTTACCGAGTGGTATTTTGCCCCAGCACATCGCGGTCCTCTCAGGACCTAGTTTGTTATTCAAGATGACTCCGAGTCTGCAAGGAAAGAGGCAGGCGAGCTCCCCGGCTGCCTGATGCAAAGCGCCGACGCTTGAGAGAGGGAAATACTAATTCCGTTGTAGAAAGCGATGTGACATGCCATCCGCACAATGCGGGGCAGTTATGGTCATTCACGTTCAAATAAGATTGATTCACGCTGGAACAGGTGCAAAGAAAGGCAGCGGGAGGATTAGGGTGTTGGAGAGCTGAGGTTATAAAAGTAGACTAAAAGAGCTTGGCTTATTTAGTCCAGCACCACGAAGGCTGAGAGAGGGATATGATCGCTCTCTATAAATACATCGTGGAGGTTAAGGCTAAGGAGGAAGAGGAGCTATTTCAGTTAAAGGACAATGCTGACACAAAAGCGAACGGGCCCCGTAAGCCCGGCATGCAGAGAGGGAGGTGGGAAGTTAGGTAGCTGTCAGGCACCGCCAAGCAGCGGCTGCTGGCAGGCTGCAGGCAGGCGGAGGGCAGGGGCTCATGGGGAGGCTGCGTTGCTGTGGCCACCCGTGCAGGCGGGCTGGGCACAG